>CAHIKZ030003537.1:0-45000 GCA_903632075.3 Acanthosepion pharaonis
TTAAGAAGTTTTAAATGCCTGGAAATTAAAATACATTTCTTCTAAAAATAATGGTAAAACTGCTGAAATGACTAAACCAAGAATTAATGCTTTTGTTCTATCATGGTGGCACTGCCACATTTTTTAAAAATAACTGGAAGAAAAAGCTTAAACAGCTTAATTGTAAGACTGGTTCAGGGTAAAAAAAAGGCTTCAAAGCAAAAAATAATAGCATTCCATGGTCAATGATTGAATGGGTCATGAATCAGATTAGTTTATTTTATGATAGAGATAACTAACATTACCTCACCTTGTGCCACACTTGTCTTTTTATGCAATAAATCTATGTTTTCTATAGTCAAAATGATAAGGATCAAAAGGTAGTATCTGTTCCAGCAAGCCATCATCATTTTTCAGATACTCAGCTTTTGTATATATACATTTTTGTGTCAGCATGATTGCTACAAGTAGTAATGTGCCTGATGTTATACCTGGTGCGATGTGTAAATTGTCGCTATTTTATATTTTTAATTTCACACATGCATGTTGCTTGTTTTTGATTTTGTTGACTGAACACTATAGTAGGGTCAATTGGGAAAAAGAGAATCTGTGAGAAAAAGAGCACCATGACAATTCACTCCTCCAGAAATCTGGAAATGGCATGCTGTACTGCTTGGCATTCATGCCAGAAGCTCCAATGCAAACTTTTCAGAATGTTTTGGGTGTCAATCTAAGGACAGTACAGAGGATTTGGAAAGAGTTGGCTGTGTCGAATTGTGATTATATGAAGGTGTTGGAGTGATGGTAACATTATGCCTGCATTCATTTTCCCACAGGGCCTCAGAGTCAACACAGAAGCCTATATCAAATGCTTCAAGGAGGTAGTCAAAGAGGGTCACTGCTGGAAGACCCTCTGTCTGGCAACAGGACTCTGCACCATTCTGGAAAAATTGATGGTTCAGGTGGGAGGAGTAAGATACTTACCTGGGTTGTTGTTCTGGACATTAAAAATTGGTACAAAGAAGATAACTTTTAATGTCCAGAACAACAACCCAGGTAAGTATCTTACTCCTCCCACCTGAACCATCAATTTTTCCACACCCTCTGGAGAAGCAAAATACAAAAAAATAAAAAAAGACAATGTCATTAAGAATTGTTTTGATTATAGTTTTTTTCTCAATAATCATCCCTAACCTATCAAGAAACGGCAGAGAGAGAGCTGGAAGCAGTAACACTGAGCATGTTTTGCAGTCAAATGGGAGTCCTGGGCTGCTGTTGGACAACTGGAAGATTGTGTGTCCTCACTGCCCCACCCCCAGTAGGGAAAAACTCATCAAAGCTATGCAGATGAGGAACTGGTGTCTAGAAAAGTTTAGGGCCCAGTAGTATGACAAGTACCTTTTGAGCCCCAGGGAGAAGCCTTGGGCCACTCTAGGATGCCATTCCATAACAGGCTGAAGGTTGGGAATGTGGTAATAATTAAAAGCCCTCTTAAAACCAGACCTTTTTGGATTCTAGGTGAGGTTGTAGAGCTGATCAATGGAAGGAATGGTGTTGTCAGGATGGCCAGGGTCAAACAGTGTGGGATGGTGCAGGTACTCTTTGAAGCACCTGTTTTTGCTCGAGTTGTCTCTGTTAGCAAATGAAGATGGAGTGATGCCCTTACCGTCCTCTGCTGGTGTAGCTGTAGTTTCTCCTCATCCATCACCTTCTGATGAATGGGAGATGGTTCGGTTCTGTCCAATATGTAATGCCCCACAGAGTGATCAAGATATGATGGCCCCTTATCACATGATCACTGAAGTGGTTAAATAAAAGAAATGTGTTTTCCTCAGTTTTTTTTTTACTTTCGTTATACAACACAAGTTATCTGACAGAGAAACTACATTTTTTTCACAACTTAATTACCTTTGCTCATTTCCCTGACCTGCACTGTCATGGATTTTTTTTTTTTTGTCTTGGGTCAAGATTTTCTCGATACCAAGCCACACAAGCAGGAGAACCCAGTCGTAGTTGTTAGACAATTTCTGTAACCATATCACCTCTTACATCTGACCACTGATCCCCCCAGAATATTATATGCGGAAGTGCAGCTGAGTGAGAGCCCAACAAAACTCCTTGTAACACCAAAAATAAACTGAAGGCAAAGATTATGGCAGTATTCACCAACTTAAACAAGGAGACCACCCAGAAGAGATGCAGGAGATTTCAAAGGCATCTGGAGGCTGTGGTCGAAGCTAATGGGGATTTTATTGAATAAATTTACTCTTTAGTATTTCAAGATATTATGTAATTTTGGTAAATATGTGTTAAAATAAAGTTACAGTGTTATTTTCATTTTTGTATAATTTAGGCGACAATTTATCCATCGCACCTTGCAGTTTTGTTGAAGTTATATTTTGGAATACAGTTTGATTTAAGAAATTGTAAGAAGTTCACTATTTGCCCATAGCTGGGATCCTAACAGGTGCAGTTAAGAGGTGGTTCTACACTCCTCAAAACCTTCTAATCAGAGGCATTGCTGCCCAATGTAGTTTATCATCATATCCAGGACTAGGAGATTAGTAGAAGAAAACATGTTACAGAGGAAATGGGCACATGTTCAGAATACCACACTCTGATTCATTAGGAATGAACAAGAAATGGCATCACAGGAACAAGAAAAAAAAAGTAATACAAGATATTCCCTAAAGCCCAAATAATGGACACCTGAACACAGCCAGACGATGCTTGGCAAAAACACTGACTCTCACATCTTTAACAACTGAAGCCTACAGTTAACAGTTATCTTTCATAAATATCCTCATAAATCACACTTATTTTTTTTACAATAAAAATAAAACCTGGGGGTCCACTTGAGATAGAAGATTGTTAAGTAGTAGTTTATACAAATACAAGGGGAAGATAATGGTAGACTATATATGAACAGGTTAACATTGTAGTGATCAGGGAAACATCCTCTTGGAAGTCAGTTCCACAGAGTAGTGGTTTGTGGCAAGAAGCTATTTTAGTGTAATTTCCTTTTCGCCAATGGAATACAGAGGGAATGTGCTTGGTTTTCTACAGTGTGAGTGACATGGCGAGTCCTAATCATGAGGCTTAGACCTGGCGGCAACAAGAAATGCAGTTAATGGGAGCACTTTCCATAGAAGAGCAGTAAGAGGCTTGCCACGTGTCACCTGTGAGAGAGAGGTTGTTGGGTATAGAATAATTTGTCACCCACAAAGACTCAGAGACACTTCTGAACTCTATCAAGACTAGAAAATGAGGACCAAACAACTCCTGCCCAAACAGGACTCCATTTTCAGCCTGACCTGGTTCTTTTAAAGGTAGAGAATAACATGAGGAGTCAGGTACTTACTGGAGCTATACAAGGAGTTAACCATTTTTACCTCCTCTTCTTCCATGCCCCAACTTCAAACAGTAACTCTCTACCTTGAGTAGCTCTTGAGCCTTGTATTAGGTGAACAATTAGTTAAAAAAAACAATAATTCAAATAAATTCAGTTCTTTCTTTAAATTATTTATGGAAGATTAAGCCATTTCACAAATATCAATGAAGGCAGCTAACATTTCTTCAGAAATATCAGTGTACATGTACCCTGGTTTTTTAAGCTCCATTAAGTACCACATGGTTTATGATTGAGTTTTCTTTTCATTCAACAGCAAAAGCAAATGTCAACTGAATGTTTTATGCAATTTTTGTAGCACAAATCAATATTCTTTGCAAAAGTATATTGAGGAATATAACTGGAAGAGAATTTGCTTTTTTATCAAATGAAGGATTGTCAACAATTAATTTCCAATCCATTTTGTTTAATTCCAATCAGAGACTAACATTCAAAATACTTGTTTGGAAAAGCAAGTCAAATTAAGATGAAACAAAAAGAGGAAAACTATAATTTTCAATGTTTAATCTAATAAAAATTCAATATTAATACTAATACTATTTGATGAAAACCAATAGAAATTAAATAAGTCAAAATTGACTAATGACTGTCAATGCTTCATCTTATAAAAATTCAAGATAATATTAATACAAATACTAAGAGAGAAAAAAACTTAAGCTGACAGAAATACTGTGGAGAAATTAACTGTTGGTCAGACAGGAAAGGAGAAGTGTATTTACCTTGAGTTGTTCAAATGCTTACTAAACATTTTCTGTACTAACCCTTTAGAGTTACTGTGGTCTCATGACAGGTTTACTATGTAATCCCTGAAGTTGAATAAAAAGGAAGGAAAAATCTTTTTTTATTCCTAAATTTACCTTCCATATTATTAGACAGTTATACATCACGGAAAAGTGGCAATATATTTTGCAACTCAAATACTATTGATTTTTTTCTCTCTCCTTGACCTGACCAGTCTGTTTGTTTGGGGGATTGCAAGCATTTTCTCAACAATACTAAACAATACTAATCAAAAATTAATATTGGTTAACAATATTTTATCTAATAAAGAATAAATCAATATTACCACCACCACTACTAATATTAATAATAATAGTCCCAGTAGCTTAATCTGTAGAGCAGCTGCTGTATATAGATTTCCTGAAGTAAAAAGGTTGTAAGTTCAATCTCACCTGGAATTTATTTCTTATTTCCAATCCGTATTGTTTACTGTCGATTGGAGTAGCTGTGGTGAAAAGTAACATCAGAAGACCTCCGTGATCTCTCCCTCGCATATAGCCTCTTCAGTCGTCGAAAGCCGTGGAAAGTCAGCTAAATAGCTGCGAAACTCCTCCTCACGGAGACCAGCCTCCTTGATAAACCGGCTCTCGAAATGCCGCCAAAAAGCCTCGCACATGTCGTCAGTGGCCCGAAGAGTACGTCCCTCCGGGGTAACGACTTCACGAATGTAACGATCGCCACCTCGACGGACCTCTTCCTTGCGCAGATCTGCGCCCATGTTCACAGCTTCGGAAGACATCTTGCTTAACCTATGTCTAATTACCTGGCCCATGTAGCGCTCGCTATTCGAACGCTCCCTAGCTAATGCTATCTCTAAGGGATTCCCCCAGCCACCGCCCGGGAAAGACTAGCGTTGTCTTCACTATTCCAGCTCTATCTAGGGTAAGCCGTTTGCTGAAATCCATACACTTATGTCTATTCCATCACTTATTCCCGATAACCGCCCCCACCAGATCCCGCTGCACTAAGCTTATTAGCTGCTCCTGGAAGTCCCGCCTGTCCAGTAAGGACAGATTGAACTTCCAGTAACCAGCCATTCTAGGCCTATGGTCTAATGCCACACGACCACAAACAAGTTTGTGGTCCGTATAGCCTACCCAGTGGAACGTGGGACAATCTAACAATTCTATGTCGGCTCTTCTGACTAACATCCTGTCAAGGTTGCTAACTACCTTGTCAGGAGGCCAACTATTAGTCTACGTCCACATTTTCCCCCTGGGATGATCGACCCGGTATCTATCAAAGAAACCAAAATCGTTGATCAGTTCAACCAGGCTACGATCCCCCCAACACCCACTAGCTCCCCGCCCCGTGTCTAATTTGGGCCCCAGGACGGCATTCCAGTCCCCCACTAAGACTAGGCGCGTTGAATCCACCAGGAACGGCCCCAACTGCCGAAAAAATGAAACCCGCTCCCCACTGGTCGTTGGGCGCATAAACCGCAACGACCCAAAACGAATCACGGCAATATCGGCCACGATCAACCAGCCCTCAGCATCGGTATGCACAAGGTCCACCTTCGCATCAAGAGTACGTCTAACCAGCAAAGAAACCCCCTCTGGCAGATCGGTTCCCATATGCTGAATAAACAACAAAGTCGCTAGACAGCACACACGAATCGGAACTGCAAACAAAGTGGGTATCTTCGATCGCGGCGACATCCACGCCGAATGAAAAGAGATCCCGGAGCAGGCGGGCCGCCTTACCCCGATCCCTCAAGCCATTCGCATTCAGACTGGCTAACTTGATTGACATCGTTTAAGCCTGCAAAAAAGAAGAGAAGAATAAAAGCAAATAAAACTATTCACATACTGGGCAGCGGTAAGGACCCCGACGGAATGTCCCAGGCTCCCTGTTCCCAGCTCCGTCGTCATCCGACCATCTGAGACAATCCCGCCGACGTCCGTGGGGTATATTAATTTAATTGCCCTATATAAGGAGGGGTGGAGCAATACAGGACCCTCCCAGAACAAAATTGTCTTAGTTTTTTCAAGTTATCTTTTTCGAGTTCAAAGATTCTAATATTGGGGAAGGTTGCTCTGGCCTCGAATAAGTGGTTCCACACTTTTAAGTAGCCCCCCCCACCAACCGTATCTCTCACACAGGTTATTACCCCTGGTGCTTTGGGGAAATTTTGGGGGTCTTCAATGCTATTCCCGTCAACAGAGTTCATTTTATATAGTACGCCTAACAGGGCCTTTCTCTATTTGGAAAGGCCCTTTTTGTACTCTTCCTTATCAACTTTACAAATTCCTTCAGGGCCTGCAAACATTTTCTTTTTCTTTTTCCTTGATTGGTGAAGAGTGGATGAATGGGGGGGGGCACTGAGCTGAGGGGAAAAGTAGAGGGGGAAGGGGAGGAAATACGGTTAGGAGAGCAGAGAAATTTCTAATTCTTGTTCTTTCTTCGGCTACTCTGGACGAAGCAGGGACGGAGAGCGACCTGGTTTTGTCCATGACTCTCTCCGCCCTGCCACGGCCAGAGTGCTTTTGCGAAGGTTTCTTCTTCATCTTCCTCCAGCGACCTCTTAAGGGATGCTGCCCGAGGTGGAGGCATTTGTTCCACCTCCATGTGAGTGTCTTGATGTTGCTTCCCTTTCTGTTGTTGTTGTTGCTGAGGTTGTTGTTGCTGTGGCTGCTTTTGAGGCTGTACCTCTTTTTGAGGTTGCACCTCTTTGTGGGTCTGCTTATTCCTGTCCCGTTGCTCTTGCTGCTGCTTCTTCTGCGCTCCTTCTTGTTTTGAAGGGGACAGCCCATTTGTCGTCTTCCGACTTTTTTTTTAACTTCTTTCCATTCAGAACTTTCCTCCACTACCACTGCCGTTGTTGTTGATGACTTTGCTGTTGCTGGATGAGGTTGAGGTTGTCTAAGCTTCTCGGGGCCCTCTTTCGCCATGTGTCCCGACGCTCCACAGGCCCAGCAACACGGTTTTCTTCCCTCCACTATTAGTATCATTCGCCCTTCCCGGAAGACCAGAGTGTTTGGAATTTCGCCAAAGCTTTTCTGGTTTAACGTGATGAACAACTCCATGTCTCCCTTGGCAATTCCGGTCTTGCTTTTAAGGATGTTCACTTCTTCGACTTCACTGTATTTAGAGAAGAAATCCTCCATTCTGTCCTCGCAAATATCTATGGGCACCCCATGGATAGTCACTTTGGTTTTCCGGGTACCCATATATTCTGTTTTCAGCCGTAACTTATTATTATTTAGGATGCTGCCTGCTAATTCTTTGGCCTGCTGTTCTGTTGGCAATAAGATGTTCCAAAGAGCATTAGTCCTCCTTGCTACCACTTTTGGGGAGATATTTAACGCCTTTAGGGCAACTTCCATCGTCTCCCTGCTGACGCCAATTATCCTCCGAGTTTTAATATCGGAAGTCAGCAGGAATATTGTCCTTGTAGAAACTGCTTGCAGTGTTTCCAGGATCGTTAAAAATTCGTTCCCTTTGAAAGACTGCTCAAAGTTCTCTCTTTTGTCTAAAAAATAAGCGGCATTTATTTATTTATTTTTTTTTTTAGGTGGCCCATTATTTTCCCAGTCTCTTTTCACCGGTGACACCGGCAAAGAAATATTTATGTCCTCGGCCATATTGGCTGAAATCAATCAAATAAACTGTTCTTTTTCTTTTTGTTCTTTTTTTTTTTTTTTATAAATTTCTTTTCAAATAAAAACTCAAACAAAAATTAAAAAAAGAAAAAAGGCGTAGACAATCAAAGCCAATAATCAATTCAAAATAATTAGAATAAATAAACAAATCAAATGAAAACAGTAATAAAAACCAAAAACGGGGGAGGGAAAATACAATAAGGAAATAAACAGAAAAGAAAATAAACAGAAAAAGAATAGTTGTTTTACAATGTAAAAAATTAATTAACTAATGTTTGTTATTTACCCTGAATAGTACTACAACAAAAAAATAACATCTTTTACAATTTGCTGTTTTTCGGTACAGGCAGTTTTCACAGAATCTAATTAACTATTTATTTTGATTTATTTAGATAATTCTGTAGAACTTTTTTCGGTTCCTTGACTTGACTATTTAGTGTAGTAATGCCAGACGACAACAATTGTTATGAAGAAATCAGAAATAAGATCGTTAACTAATGATGTCAGTCCTAAAATATGGAAACTTATAAAAAAATATTTCTAAATAATTTATACCCGCTTAAAAAAAAATAGGAACTTATATTTGGTTCGGCTGTTTTCCTGATCTTTATTGCTATATTCACGAAGTTTTGGGCGTTGTACGCTGAGGCCTTCTTCAGGTGATATAAGTTTTGAACCGAACCCTTTATTTAGTCCAGGGGGGGGGAATATTGTTCTAATACCACGTGTCATGAATTTGGATATTAATTCGTAAGCCTCCAAGTTTTTTTTTTTGTTTTTTTCCTCTGTGACTAGGTATTGAACTCACACTTTTGGATCTCTTAACCAACACTTTTATCCACTCGAACATGTGTCCTTGGAGACTTCAGTGAATTAATTTTGGGGACTTATAAACGTAATTGCTCAGTAAATATATATATATATATATATATATATAAACACCAGAGCGCATATACAATTTTGTTATTGTTGTTTTTTACCAGCTCTCTGTATTACTGATTACCATATTTCATTCGTGTCGAGTCTGATGTTCTTATCAGAACAATCAGAGTGAATTTTCTGAGCTGCTGTGCCTTTGTAATCACCATTAGATTCATCCAACTCTTTTGGAATCCTCTGCACTGTCTTCAGATTGACATCTAAACACTCTGAAATGTTCGTACTGAAGCTTCCAGTGCAAATGCCAAGCAATACATATTTATGGCTGAGTGGATTGCGTCATGGTGCTCTTTTTCTCACTGGAAATACCCCTCATTAACACTGGGGAAAGCTAAAACAATATGAGAGTCCTTACGAAGTTGGTTCTTTATGTACGGTGCACCGGAGGAGATATCGTCGGATGGAGGAACGCCATTTGACTCCCAAGAATACAATTCGTTCCTTAAGGATTAGGGAATAAAGAAGCGCATATCATCACTACATTACCGTCAAAGTAATGGACGAGAGCAGAACTGGCAGCAAAAACTGCCAAACAAACGTTTGAGCAATTCTTCCATTTATTTCTCTTATTTCTATCCATAATTCTATTCAACACTGGTCCCTGTCTATTTCCCAGCCTAAGCCCTTTTAAGGAAAATACATCTGTTTCTATCTAGCAAAAAAAAAAACCTATCCGCAATATTTCCGATTACTTCAATATTTTTACTCCCAAACTTTAACCAAGATAATGCATCCACATACGGAATAGTATTTCCTTTAATATATACAATGTCAAAGTCAAAAGACATCAGCCTAATCGTCCATTTTAATATCCTTGCAGATTTGACATTTGGGAACTCTATTCTGAGCTTGAATATAAATTCCAAAGGCTTATGATCAGATTTCAATAGAAAATGTCCTTCCCGGCAAAAAAAAAAAAAAAAATTCTAGCTCTTTCTTTGCTCCACACAATCGCTATTGCCTCCTCCTTGTCAATATTCAAATAATTCGCCTCCGTCAATGTTAGTTTTCTGGATAAGTACATTACAAGGTGATACCCCCCTGTGACAACACTGCGGCTATAGTACAGTCACTGACATCAGTAGTTAACGTCAATTTTTTCGCCGAGTCGAAGATTTTAACAACTGCCTTGTTTACGAGTGTTTTATTTTTTAATTTCTCAAAAGCAACCTCCTGTCTTTTTGTCCATTGAAATTCGGTATTCTTCTTCCTTATTTTTTTTTTTTTTGTTAAATGATTCCACAAGGCCACTATATCGGGGTAGATATCTGTTATAGAAATTGGTTAATCACAAAAAAGATTCTGACTCTTTCTTATTTCTGGGTGCAGCTATCTCTCATATCTTATGAGTTTATCATTCAGCAATATACCATCTTTGGATATTTGATATGCTAAGTATGATTTTCCCTATTAAATTGGCATTTATCACGATTAATTGTCATACAGTCCTATTTAATTTTCTCAAACTTGCTCCGTTTTACTTTTTAGCACTTCTTTACTGCAAGCACCAATGCCAATATTGTCCTCATATACAATTATATCTTTAATCACCTCTGAAACATTCTCGATGACTTTTTTGATTTTGTGATTTGAGTTTTTAACTCCAAACGTCCTTCTGTTGAATCCAATAAGATGTTAATTGTGGTGACCTCTTGAAAGTTGCTATCAATTGTTATCTGATTATATGCTGACTTTAGCAAATTATTTAATACCGGCAAACTCATGGTACGTTGTTTCAGTGTTTGGCAGTGGCAATGAATCAAAACAGTTTTGGTGATTCACGCCAATCTTATAATTGCCACAAATTCTTAAATCTTCATTGTACTTGCATATCAGCACAATGGATGAATCCTAACTGCTACCACCCTGTCTGACTTTTTCTAATATTCCTTGTTCCAACACATTTTCAGCTTAGCAGCCACCAAGGGTAAAATGTTAACATGAACTTTCCGGGTTTGAAAATACATTGATTGCTTTCTTTAAGCCGAATTCTTGTCTCGTATCACTTTAATAATCTAGCATCCGCTTCTAGAATTCATGGAACTTATCAACTTCGATACGTCTACTCTTCAATTGCTAAAAGGCCGTGGCTTTTGATGTTTTCCACCCCTCAAAAATACCCTTTGGTATGACAGGAAAGGTATGACGGAATAAAAAAAGAGAAAGAGACTTAAAAAAATAACAAAAATTTAGTGCCCTTGATTTATTTTAAAATAAAAAATTATCAAATGTAGACACCATCCCTTTTTCTGACAGATTCCAAGAATTATGTCTGAGAATAATGTATTATTTTATGTTTTCCAAAACATTCCTTTTTCAGGTCCGAATTTCTTTTTCTAAAGAGGGAAATAATTTTACCTTGCAAAATCATTGTAGACAGATAAGTCATTTTTAAGACTTTCTTTTAATCTCTCATCTCTGGATATGATTCAAAATTAGAAAAGTTTTATACACAACAATTAAATAAAATCCTTGCTGATAACTTTTATTGTTGATTGTAATTTTTGCAAGTAGGTAAAAATGAAGCATAATAAAAGATCTTAAATAATTAAATGATTTTTGTAAAAAGGAATTTTAAATTTGAAAATCTATGGTTCGATTTGTTTCTTCCTCACACCCACAGTACTGAAGATAACTTGATGACTTTTAGGTATCTGACCAATTTGGTTCAACACAAGAATTTTCTTTATCAGAACAAGAGTTTAATATATATATATATATATATATATATTCTATATGCCTACCTTCTATATGAAGTGAAATGTTTGGGCCCAAAATGAAAGACGTCATACATTGGCGAGAGATTTTATGGTGTCGAGGGGGAAAGAACTTTGAATATTACATTTTAGAAAAGACTTTATAAATTAACTGTATGTTCATTCTGGTTTTCGGGGAGCCTAGTCACAGCTCTGCTTGTACGCGATGATTAAATTTTAATAAAAAAGTATAACTGGTGAAGTAATTTTCAATCTTTTCAGTTTTATGGGTTAAAATGTTTGAGATGAAAGGTGTGCGAATGTAAATTACAATCGTAAATTTTTCGTTGTATCTCGTAGGTTAGTTTTCAAATTTTACCAACATGACAATTTTAATGCGTATCACCACCAATAAGAAAGTTCACATCTATTCAGTTTTAAACTATGTATTAACAAAAACTTATTTTCCATATACAAGTAAATTGTTTAAAAACGAAAGATATGCTGCAAATCAGATAACTGATAAATTAATTAACGCAATTTGAAAACTTAATTTGTGCACTATATATTTTTGAAACATAATAAAATGTCGAACGGTTTAAATATTCGTAATCATTTAAAATATATTGTATAATAATTGTTGAAACTAAAATAATTTTCACTCACCATTTACCATATTCCAACACAGAAATCTTTTATCGGTCGACTCTAATATTCCTCCTTAGGTGGTACTTCAAACAGCTAATCAGTGTAACAAAGAAAATAACATGAACCAGCAAAGAACCTCCCGTCCAGAGTAGAGTTTTTACGTGTGGATATTAGCGAATTGAAGCCAAGTGTGATTTTTTTTAAAATCTTTGTTACTTGTTTGAACTTTTTACCCCTTCCATCTTTTTTTAGTTTTGTTTTCCGTTTCAAGCCGCATACCATTTTTTTTCTATTTGACTTACTTTTTAATTTTTTAGTCAAATTCTAATTTTTACCCACCCCCCACTTTAGTTTTTGGCTTTTTAAGGAAGACTTGATTTTTTGTTTTGTCTTAATTTCTTTTTCTTATTCTTTTTGCGTTTTTACGTGTGACTTGTTTTTTGGCATTGCGAAGCTTTGTTGAATTTTGTTTGGTTTCTTGGTCCGTTTTTCTTGAGTTTTGTTGTATTGCAAATTAAAGAAAAGAAAATTACATTAACAGCACTAAGGTCGTGCTGCTAATGGGGGACTCTGAAGAATCACCGCCGGTAAAGAAACGGACCGGGCTGAAAACGGGCCAAAGAAAAGCCGTACCCTTTTTTTCTTGCGAGTTTGAGTACGTCGATTAGGGGTGGAGAGTTGTTAGCATCGGATTTGCCAATAATGGCAATCCAACGCCGATAAGATCTCTAACGGACGCACAGGAATAATTGATTTTCCGTGCGACAACTAAACATTAGTTTCGGGTTGCTTGCCAGAATTGAACATGTAACAGCAAGTCCATTTTTCTCAGACATACCGCTACCTTATAGATTTTTATTGACTTATAAACCTAATGTTTGTTGGCATGGTCTGTTGTAAGAAAAATGTAACATAGCCGCGAATCTGGCCCGAACCTACAATCATAGATTTCGTGGGTAGAGATCTTACCACTGAACCATTATCGCCGCCTTACAAATTCTTGCCTAATAATTGAACTTGAAGTGTTGACTCTTTGGAATTGAAACCACAAACTATGAGCCTGATTAACTTCGCCGAGGAACATATTAATCCTCATTTCAACTTTGACATTCACTATAAAATTATTTCAGCAAGATATTTCTAAATAGAATGATGAACATTCATATTTGTTTCAAAGGTT
Source organism: Acanthosepion pharaonis (assembly GCA_903632075.3). Lineage (NCBI taxonomy): Eukaryota > Metazoa > Mollusca > Cephalopoda > Sepiida > Sepiidae > Acanthosepion > Acanthosepion pharaonis. Next base: position 13,237 of record CAHIKZ030003537.1, read on the forward strand.
TATTTATTCTTAAGACTTTTTAAACCAGCCAACCAAAATCTCAAAGTTTTATTATTGTTATGTAATTATTTTGAATTTAACTTCGACGTGTTAAAATATACCCGCCGCTTCTGGGGTTAATTTTTTTTAAAGATATAGTTTATACGGTTAACTGGTTATAAGCACTTGTTTATTTTGAACATGGCCTGTTTAGAGTTAGTGATTAGTCAGACCGTTACAAAGTTAAAGTTATGATTTCTAATCAAATAGTAAGGATGGGTCATTTATTAATTTATTAGCAGGTTTGAAAAGGCGGTTACAAAGAAGACTGATGACGTGCTGATAGAGGCGCATTCGACGTGCTCTTCTGATGCTGTTGCTCATCTGCTTCACTTTTCGTTGGGCTGTGCATTGAGAAATAATTTTCTGTAAACATCCGTTATTTGAGCTTCTGTTGCCTTTCTGTCAGTTTGAAAGAATCTGTATATTCTCTTCTGCCATCTTTCATCGACAAGAGATTTTCATCGATAGAATTGCCACTCACTGGAATTTATTTCTTTTCTAAGAATTCTTTGTAAAATATAGAAAGGTTTCCTGTTGCTGCTTGTCATGCTTGAGTGCACTCACCATAGCTTCTCTTTTGTTACAGCAAACAACAGCTTGAATGGGGTGAACACTAAGTGAACAGTACTAAAATAAGATCTAGACATAATATCCCTAGAAATGGAGAGTGGAATGAGAACAGTTTCTTTTCTCGTACTTCCCACCTGTAGGACTTTCTTCTGTTCCTTTGCTTCCCTGGTAGCTACAATCTTCAAATATTTAAATCTATCGTCAGTCACCATCTTCTATCTTCTTGAATCCCGTTTATCTTCTGTCCTTTCATCAATCCTCCGTATTCTCAGTCTTCTTTTTTCACTTTAACTCCCTGGAGCCGCCTGCATACTAATGGCATTTTTTTTTATTATTTATTTTTTGTAAAATGTAAGTCTCTCAAAATTTTTAATAATACTTTGCAAATACCTCTATTTACATTATTCGGACTGTTATCCTCATCTTTATTGCCATATTCACAACGTTTAGGCTGTTGTACGCTCCGGTCTTCTTCAGCTGATTGAATTTCGAACCGAACTCTTTATTTCGCCCACCGGAGTAGATAGTTCTAGTTCCACGTGCCATGCCTCTTCCGGATGTCTCAGGTATTTCCCTTTAACTCAACATGGTATTGAACTAATCACTAGATCTAACCAACATCTTTATCCACTGGGCCATATGTCCTTGAGGACATCTTTGGATGAATTTCTGGGACTTATAAACCTAATGTTTCAGCAACCATTTTTTTTAGTAGTGTTCATATTGCATTTTTTGTTATTATTGCATATTTTACCAGAGCTTATATTGAAATTTTGTTGCTATCCATTGCTTTTCTCCAACTAAAAGCATTTGAAATTAAATAATATCTTTGTTTTATTGAGTTTTGTATGTTACAATTCAGAGCTGATTTTCAGATGGGGGGGACAATTAAAAAAAAAAAAACATGATTTGCATTCCTCAAAGCCTTGTCCAGTTTGCTATTTTCAATTGAATCTAATTCATCAATTTTTAAGATATCAAATTCTCTATCAATTAATACAGGCAAAGGAAGTTTCCTCAACTTTTCTGTTTCAATATCCAGTACAATTTGAGTAAACCGTCTGTTAGCTTGTCCTAAGTAGGTTTTAACTTGAAAATCCACCTTTTAAAAATCCTATCGGGGGCTATTTAGTCTTTTAATTATTTTTTCGAAATGTAAAAATGCTGACTACTGGTGTCTAATAAGCAATTGACCACCGTTCTTTTCGTACCTCACCGAATGGGTAAGTTTACTATAGATAATAAGAATTTATTCTCCTCACAGGTATTAGGACACATCTATGTATACAGAGATATACCTTTTAGTTTTTCGCATAATGCTGTTATATCTTACTTGAAAGAACAATTAAGGCAATTTAGCTTTATGTTCGGGACTGTTATTTGTTTTAGCCTTTGAACTTGGACACTTACCATATAGATGTCTAGTGACACTAAGAGCAGAAATAGGAAGTTACTTCTTTCATAATGGCATATTTCGGGCTTTGCACAATAGGCTCCACGCATAATTTCCGGTTGAAGTTGATTAAATACAATCCAAATTAATATATGTTGACCAATAAGAAATGAGCGCGCCTGAAATAATCAACAGCTTAATCGGAGCTACTTTCAACTTCGCTAACAATATAAATAGACCCCTGACTAAAAAAAAAAAAAGAAGAGATTCCAGACACAGACAAATACTTACAACTGTGAGCTGATTCATCAAAGGCATCTCGGTTTCAACAACCATTACTACTTCTCACACTTTCCTCGTCATTTTCATCCCACTTTGCTTCTCCCATACATTCTACTTCCTTTTTCTTATTCACAGGACATCTTACCAAAATGAAACTAGCATCTCCCAAAAACACTTAAGTACTTTTACAAACTCTTGTATTCATTGAAATGCATAACAAGAAAAACACAAACATTTTATTTAATCTTACTTAAATACCAACCGTGTGCCATCTATGAACATTACTATTGTTTTTGTACAATACGAAATTACTTATTAATGTTTATACAAATTATTATTGTTATACTCCAGGCCAGGATGTAGTTTATCGTATCTTATTTACTCATTCATACATCGTTTATAGTAGACTAATCCTAACAAGGCCCAAATTGAGCCACACATAACCCACTATATACTGGGAACCACGCGCAATACCAAGCACCAAGATAAAAATTTTCACATACATTACCAAATTTGGTGAGCAACTCAAAGTAATTTACGAAATACCAATCATCAAGAACTGAATTACTGCTACTACCACCAAATTTAAACGATTTCTTCAACAATGATAACCATTGTAGGAAAAATGAATCGACGCGGAACAAATGTTTGATCAACCAAGATTCACTTGTACAAGCCGTGACAATCAAAACAACCCGTATTTATAGAAATTAACGTGATCGCTTGGTTTTCTATTATGGAAACACACAATTCCACATTACGAACATTAAACAAGCGAGACAAAAGTTTTATCATACATTGGCAGCTATTCTTCCATACACAGTAGGAAAAATACCATCAATTATATTATATTCAAAGGATTATGATACCCTTAAGGAAGCAGTAATTAATTCTTATGAAAAGTTGAAACCAGAAATGCTTGACGAACTGTTATCATCCTCAATCATATCAGGACGACCTTCAACTTATTTAAACGAATTGTGCTGTCTCACAATACCCTGCTCAGCTTTTGGAATGTGTCCTTGGCCATTCCAATATCTCTACAGATCTCAGTGTCGCACTGACCACCCTCTGTCAAGACGCTTCCCTGGTGTTTAAACTTCTGCGTCTGCTTGATTCTAGTGTTCCCGGCCTGCAAATCGCATTTCGGGCTCATCCTTTTACTGATGGACATGCATTCTGTTTTCTTGTAGTTTAAGCCACTAGAGATCAAATACTCTTCTAAAACGCAAACTATTGGATTGGAATAAAAGCTTGCAGCATATTTGCTTAAATTTCAACGATATTATATAGATATTAGTTATGCGCAAAGGTAAGTGGGTATTGCATCTATTGATTTTACAATGTCAATCAGTCTCTTTCTATAATTTTTAAGAAGTTTCTAGCTGTAGCGAGTGCCGATTTTGACCATTCTTCTTGGCAAAACTCCCACAATTGCTCGATCTAATCTGGGTTTCTTACACGCACTACCTTCTTTCAGTCGAATCACAGTTGCAATTGGGTTTAGATCAGGATTTGTCTAGGCCGTTCCAAGACTTAACATTTCGTTTTACGGACCCATTTTTTGTGGATTTGCTTTGATGCTTCATATCATTGTTCTCTAGGAGGTTCCAACCCCATCTTAAACCCAACTTTTGATATGAAGACAAAACACATTTGTTCAAAACTGCTTGGTATATTGCAGAATCCATTGTGCTCCAGCTGCAGCAAATCACCCCAAAATAATAATGCTGTAGCCGCCATGATTAATGTTTGGTATCAAATTCTTCTCTTCAAAAGCTCGCCAGATATACTACCTATTGTTCCTCCCAAAAAGCTCTAGTTTGGTCTCACCCAACCATAAAACCATTTCTAGCTTATTAATATAAGATTTGCCACAGTTAGGCATTGAACTCACAATTCGTAGGGTCAAGCCACTGGATCCAACCAACGCTATTATACACTGAACTATGTCTCCTTGAGGACGAAACGGCCGAAATGTCGGGAATATGGCAATGAAGATGAGGACAACAATTTGAACAATGTAAATAACAATGTAAATAATGTAAATATTATCCTTTTCTTGGAAAAATTTTAAATGCTCTTTAGATCTTCTTTCTAAAAAATAGCAGCAAAAAGTTAACCTACGTTTGAAATCTTGGTATTCTTTTATACCAAACAAAACTAACGTTATCCTAATATATTAACTGTTGGAAAATGTCATACACATTTTCCTTTGCAGATAGATAATTCAAAACACAATTTAAATTCAGCACCTGGCCTTCTCTTTAGACAGCTGCTGCTTTAGGTAGAAAAAAACGTAAATTCTAATTTATTAACCAGTGAAAATATTTCAGGTGCCTATCTTTAATCCCTAGAATCTGTAATTAACCAGAGACTAGATAGAAGGCTTTATTTCTCTCTCAACAGCAATTACACCCCGACTACAACGTAGATATCAGAGCCCAAACCAGGTCACTGCAGTAAGTCATTCTTACCACCACTCTTTATCGATAGACTTTTCTCATTCGAACATACAATACAAACTCTAAAAGGTATCTTCCTTTTCTTTTGGATAAATTTGTGTTTTTAGACACTTATTTTGAATGTATATATCTTCTGTCATTAAAATAAAACGCACTTCTTGATATGTATCCAATGTATGTGGGTGCTGATCGACGGTCAGTAAAAGTCAATTTATTTCTTTTCTAGGAAATGGTTACAGATGGAGGCCGGAAAGAACGCCTTGGAACTAGAGCCCTTAGCAGCTTATTTGGCAGTTTGATATTTTCACCAATTATTGGAGGACCGCACCTTCCATTTCGCTTTCCAATGAACTTCTCACAAATATTCACCGTGGGAAATTAGACATTTAGATTATCTGATCCAGTTTATCTCAGATAATCTTTTTATTAAATGCGTTGAAAACATTCGTTTGGATACAATCTCCCGGAGCATCGATGCCCTTCTTTTGGGCCGTTGTACAGAATACCAGTGATTTGTGGAAGATCAGTCAAAGAATTAGCAACTACACTCGTTTCTCTTGAATTTCACTTCGTTCTTGAAACTGACAAAATTCATGTTCCTAACGGCAACCTGCAAACTCGGCAGCCTGTCGACTACGTCTCTTTGTTACTAAGTGATTTGCGGTGTAGTTTTTCTTCACATTTCATCAATTGTTACATTCTAGTGTTAACGCCTCCATAAAGCTCGCCTCGAACAGATTGGTTTGGTTGCACATGGAATCAGAATTTCGGCTTTGAACAAAGATCCGTGTTCAATGTGAAACAGTTAAAGTTGGAAGATACACTCATCCACCGTGGAGCTTTATTTTCCGCCACTTAATGACCGGTTTACATATGTGCACTTTGAAATTACGGGACTCTTACTCACTCTGTAAAGGACATATATATTTGCTAAGATGTGTTCTTCTTGGTGGATATATCCGCAAATACTATGGCGAAAACTTTTATTTTTGTATGCGTATCCCGTTTTGGTACACCAGCTGTTGTTACCATAGATATGTTTACGGTAACAACAGCTGGTATACCAAAACAGGATACTCGACAATATAAGAGATTTAAGCTGATTGAGCATATATCGTCTGCTTTTCTGTTTTAGGCTCTAGCTTAAACTATTGACTTTCAAAAAATATTTTGCGTCTATTGACTTTCAAAAAATATTTTGCGGAAAAATAGCGGCGTATGATTTATTTTGACACCTATCAGAGGGATTCGCTCTAAACCCCGAGATACAATCTGGAGCTAGTATTAGTGTGTAAAAGAAAATAATTCAATTGAATGGATTAGAACAAGAGACGATATCTTCAGCTGCAAGAAGAGACAGCTCACTCCCATCCAGGGGGTGACACAAGCAGCTGGTTGAAACCAGGTCTAGCTGTCAAGAACAAAGACAAAAAAAAATTTGATACCGCCAGCCGAGGATTGAAAGAGAACTTAAGACCGCTCCCTCATCTAAGTAAATTTCATCCACTGTGTGAAAACCGTTTCTTCACTGTTACCAAGAAAGGTCGTTACAGAAATTGTACCTACATCTTGAAAAACGTTCAGAGAAGTACTACCTTTCCCTTTTTCTAAAATTGGGTTACAATGTCGTTTGATTTTCTGGGGACTTCATGCAGCATATTTTATATTTTTATTGTAAAACAACAGACTTTGTTTTCAGTATATCCTTTATTGTAAAAAGTATAATTTAATATGATTTATTGTAAAATAGGCATATTTTTGGCACTATTTACTTCTATTTGCATTATATATTTTCTATTTTTAGATACATGTTATTAGCCATTATTGTCTCACAAAGCACTTAATTTGTGTAATTCCTTTCGTTTTGTGTGTTCAATAAACTTAACGTATTTCTGTTTTTTAAACTCGCCTCGTGTTGTCTGTGATTGTCGTGTGCTTTGGCCTTATATCAACGTTACCTCAAACATTTGTTTCTACTACGATACCCTATTTTTCGTAGGGTTCTTTTTTTTTTACTTTATAAAAAAATCCTATAACAATTCAAATTTGATTTAATCGGTCAATAGCAGCAGAAGAGACAGTAATTACAAGTCCAATGTTGGACAAATGTTCTGCTTAATACTTTATATCACACGACTGTAAATACAACATATAATATTTCTTTTAAGGCTTTTCTTAATATTATATTTCTTAATGTCTAATTTGAATAAAGCATGCTTATTACACGGTGTAAAACCAGTGGTAGTCTTCCTACTAAATCTTTTCTAAATTCAATATGAGACTTTTAGTCAGTTATAAACAAATTTAGTTAAAAATTTACTAAGATTTATCGAAATTGTATTGTCTTTGCTTTTAAAAACAGAATAATGTTAAAATTCTACTAAGATTTATCGAACCTAACAGCCTTTAATTGAACTCTAAGTTTTCTTTTTACTTTAAGTGACCCTGACAGATTTGAAAAAGTATTTCATGACTCAGTGTTTTTTCTTAACGCAGAATCTTGGTAGTTTGGTGGAAGGATATTGATTACAAGTGTTTTGTTACAGTCTCGAATTTACTTAGATTTGTAAAATATTTTCTGAGAACAATTGACGTGTTTAAATAGTAAATATTTAGACTACCAATATTTCGGGGTGATTTTGAATTCACTAAATATGGCAATTTTGTAAACACAAGTTACATGATAATGAATTGCTGTGCAAGTTCAAAGCGTCCTGGGCAAATAAACCACATCCGGTGTCCTGGATAAACAATAAACCACATCCAGTGTTCTGGATAAACATCCGCGTTAAGAAAAGTACGTCCAACAAAAGGCTTTGATCAGGAGGTTTTAATACTAGGTCCAATAAACCTGTTAGGGGTTTTGGGCAAAAGTTAACTAAAATTATTAAAACATTATGAAAGTGTAAAATAGGTTTTATCTAGCAATAAATTTTTTGAAGGAAAATTAAAGCAATTACTTTGAAGAAAATAAACATTTTGGAAGAAAAATATTACCAGCAATGCATTTTTGAAGGAAAAGTGGATTACCAGCAATATATTTTTGGAAAAGTGTTATAGTGGAACACACCTATTCTATAGTTAATAGACTCTCCCACCTATAATAAGTAAGGGTAGTAGCAGTCGCTGAGTCGCTCAGAGGGTCGGTCAGTCAGTCGATGTCGGACGACCGTTAGTCAGATACTAAAGTATCAGCGACTACAACTAGATTTATCTGCGTCATTACCTATTATATCAAGTTCCTAACGTTTGGTCCGTCGAACCTATTTTAGGACCGACTTAGTACAAATACAAGCCTCCACTGTGAAACCACTCCACACCAAAAATATATTACCAACAATAAAAACCTTGTTGGCATTAATTAACCCACTGAGGTTGACATGCCGTCAAACAAAACGAATCAAACGAACGAACCGCAAGTTGAAATCTACAGTTAAGTTTTCATTTAGGTTTTTGCAATGATCAGTAGGTTTCTAGTGCATAAAATGACACCTGCTTAGACGCCATTGGTGTGTCATTGTTAGGGTGCCTGGCTATCGTTCTTTCTATACGAGTTCAAATACAATGATAGTTTTGAAGTAGTTTAAAGAAATTGTTTCAATTGATTGGCTATATCATTAATAGACTCTATGAGTAAACTTTCAGATTGCTCGCTGCTAAGTAGTAAAGGTGGGAGAAGAACTTGGATTCATTCGTCCAGAACTGATTGTCGCCATTTGCTTTGTGTCGTTCAACAACTGACTGACTACAAAATAATTAAAATTGTTACGGTAAAGAATGCTAAGAATGCTACTGGCCGCTTCTTGGTACAGAGGTTTACCTTACTTTGATGGTAAGGTCAGTAAAGTCACATGAGAAGAACAAAGTGTTTCGGGATCGAATAGCACAAGAATTCATGGACATGGACTACAAGTTCGACCGTAGATCAGGGACTGATTTTACGTTTACATTTAAACTAAAAACATTCTGAATTTTTTATCAGCAAATAAAAATTAAATTTAATAATTTCCAACATTAACCCATTTCTTGCGTGGAGACAAATATACGTTACTGGATTTCTGCTGAACTTGAACACACGAATCCTACAATCACTGTTGGTAAACTAATCACTACCTGTGACAGAGAGAGTCTGGGAAACACACACATGTATTTTTTTTAGTGAAATTGGAATGGATTTGAACAACGAAATTAGATCAGAGCATTTTGTTTACTGATGGTAAAATCTGATCTAGGGCAGGAGCTGTACCCATTGGAACTGGGTCATTAGCAGACAATGGAAATGGTCAAAATAATTTTTATTGATTAAAATTTGGAATAGAGCTGAGTAAGCAAGGAGGACCTTTAGAATTCACACGATTTTGGTCGAAACAACCAAAACCCCGTGAAATCACGTGCGAAGTAGTAGGGCCATGGTTCTGTTGTAATCCGCCGGGTTTTTCTATATAAACGCTTATTTATGCTGAAGAAGACGGAAGAGGGAGACGGAAGAGAATTAGCCCAGACAAGAGTTAGGCTAGAGACAGTGGAGAGTCGAGTTGGAGACTCAAGAAGAAGAGAACGTGATGTCAGAGATTGCAACAAAGCATCCGAGAACATGTACTGTTGATATAAGTACCGCTGCTTCTGCTACCACGAATATTACTACTACTGCTACTACTGCTAAGGAGGAACGCCACTATAAACTTTAAGCCGCGCACAGAAATCCTGTTCCCCCATCACAAGAGTCGTATATCGTTCTGAGACGATTTAACACCAATCATAACACACTCTCTCTGTGTTCAGAATTCAGTGCATGCGTTTTTACGTCAATTACTTTTCTTTTCGGTAACTCGTTTCTTTTCTATACTATTCTTTTCTGCTATATAAAAGACATTAACAATTCAATCATTGAATAGTTGTTTGTTCGGCTTTCTGCAGATATTAATTTTTTTTTCTGCATTCTGAATTTTTTAGCGCAGACTCTCCAGCCGTGTCTACATCTTCAGTCGACCGTGAATGGATGAACATCACTTTCTGGATCAAACCAAACACAACGTGGGCAGGAAGCAGGATTAAAGCAGTGGACTGGTCGAATAATCTACGGATGCTCAGGGGACCTAGGCCACTAACTTAAGTTCGGTTAGGAACGAGTAGATACCTCAACCCAGAGAGTAAGACGTCGGAGAGAGTAAGACGTCGGAGGGGCTGGGGCAAAAGGGTTATAACCTTGAACCAAACCTAATAATTACCAATCGATTTTATGATGTTATAAATATTACGTTTGTTGATATAATATAATCCGAGAAAAAGTTGACGTGAAATTCAGAACAACTTTGCAAACAGGACCTAAAACAGGACTGATCCGAATTTTCTTTTCTTCTTACATTTCCTACAATTGGTAGTCCAGATCTCCCATTTCGTTCGTGCACGTTGTAGAGGCCAAAAACAACAACAAAAAAAAAATGAAAAAACGATTGATCCGAAAAACGATTTTTCCTACACTCATTTTCCTCGACGCGAGTAATTATCTGAATTAGGTGTGAAATTTAGCTTACAACTACGTCCGCACACTTCCTCATCGACAAGCCCTCTTAAACATATAAATAGCGCATAAATTTTCAGTTCAGGAGGGAGAAATCCACCAGTTTCTGAACTTCATGTCGGCAGATGGAAGGAGGCAGTCACTCAAACCTTTATTCCGTTGCTTCATTGACCGCCGCTAATGAACGAACTCACAGATTACCGACATCATCATGGTAAACATGTCAAGAACCAGGAACACCCCATATTAGCGACACCAGTTAAGTACTGATTTGTTGGAACCGTTCTTCCTACATTTGATGTCGCTAATGTGACTAAAAACATTTCGAACTCTTCACCTGTCCAACTGTGAAAACCACCTTTACCTATACACTCGAACACTAATATCGTACACAACCAAATCACACTCACACTCAATACATACTATCGTTTTTGAATAAATTTTATTATTTTGGATTCGGATAATCTGTGTTTTGTCTTTCTTTCGAATTGTTGTTTATAAATGATAAACTTTGTATATTTGAGGCATCGGTACTGACCAGGCGTTTCAAGCCCTCAACAACCTACATGTATATTGGCTATTCAAATATTTTACGAAAAATAAATACTAATATTTTATTCCATTTGGAACTGAAACAAAAGAATAGCACCAACCGCTATCATCTTGGAAATATTTTAATAAAATGCGTCTTTGACTGGGTTCGAAGCAACACACATACTTTTCGTATTGGAAAAATCTCATGTTTTTTCCACCTACCCATTAGTCCATCAACGATACAACAATAAAGCATTACTTTCACGAAGACAAAATTCGTAAACGTATACTTGAACACACGAATCCAAGAGGCACAGTCGGCAATCTTACCACTGACCTAAACCAAACTTCAATTTAGTAAATTTACATTTCTTGGTATAATATATTCCAAGAAAAAGTTCACCCGAAAATCGGAATAACTATGCAAATAAACTATACCTTTTATTTCGTAAATCATTCCTGGTTAGACATCAATAACATACAGTTGAAAAAACACAGATTATTTCAGTGCTCAAACCCGCACCGAAACCGCCATTGCTAAACAACCTACCACTTCACCAGGCACTCATCCGTCCTGAACTGATTGTCGCCACTTATATGGTATCGTTCAACAACTGACTGACTCCAGTTTTCATTTAAGTCTTTGTAATGATCAGTAGGTTTCTAGCGCATAAAATGAGTATACGTTTAGAAGTCCGTTGGTGGCCCATTAGGTGTCTGGTTGTCTTTCTTTTCTTTTCGGGTTCAAATCAACAAGTGGTTTTTACTTCAGTAATTACGTACAAGAATGGTATTGGGTACTGTCTTAACGACTACTTTTATTTTAAAAACATTCTGAATTAATAATTTAAAACATTAAACGTAATGCGGCTTTATTTATTACCAACCGTCAATATTAACGCATTACCTACACGAAGGCAAATTTCGTAGACGTGTACTTGTTTAACTTGAACACACGCATCCGAAAATGGCTGTCGGTAATCTTACCACTGACCTACACAAAACCGACTAACAACAGCATGATTTTAGGAGTTTATAAATCTTGCATTTCTTAGGATGATAATCACATGAAAAAGTGAAAGCAAATTATACTTTTTTATTTCTCAAAACATTCAAGGTAACCCATTACTGACATATAAATGAAAAACACTTCTTATTCCAGTGTTCGAACTCACACTAAAACCGAGCTTGCCAAAGCACTTACCCGCTTCATTATGCGCTCATTTACCCTGACTCGATTGTCACCACTTATATAGTGTCGTTCAACGACTGGTTGACTTCAGTTTTCATTTAAGACTTTGCAATAATAAGTAGTAGTGCATAAAATGACGCTTTGCTCAAATAGCTTTTGTTTGACTCATTGGTAAGGTGTCAGACTATCATCCTTGCTATACGGGTTCAAATCCACGCGAGGTTTTGACTTTAGTAAGTAGCTGCAAAAGCACTTGAAGTTAAGTGTTTAAATATATTATTGCAATTGATTTGTTTTATCATGGAATATGTATATTGATTATTAATAGAAGACGTTAAATCTGACGGTGAAACAATATAGACGACAGAACGAGGACATATATGATAAATGCTAATTTATTCTAGAAAAGAAAAAGGGATAAAAGATGGTCGGACGGTAGAGGTGCAGAAGTTCTTGTGCAGGCATTGATGGTCGAGGTTGGTGTTGGTAGCTGCCAGGATCATCGTTGTTGAAGTCGATGTTGGTTGTTGCCAGAGATGATCGCTGTTGATTGTTGAAGTTGATTGATGTTGTTGGTTGCTGGTAGGATCATCGTTGTTGGAGTTGATGTTGGTAGTTGTCAGGAGTGCCACTTGTTGGTTGTTGCCGGGGTGCCAATTGTTGGTTGTTTGTCGTTGCCAACTTGATTGTTGTTACCCGGTTGCCAACTTGATTGTTTGTCATTGCCGGGATGCCAACTTGACGTGTTGGGAAGGAGAAAGAGAGAGAAAGAAAGTTTCCAACTATCGTCAAGTTGGCAGACAAAAAAAATGGGAGCGTAACTTAATACACAGACCGTTGATCGGCGTCCTTGGCCAACGAAGGCCAAGGGGCCTGCGTATCCGACCGTTACAGTCGTTATATATATATATGTGTGTGTGTGTGTGTGTGTGTGTGTGTGTGCTTTTAATGAAATTTATTTTGGCTGGATTCGAATCAACAAACGTACTTTTCATTCTTTAAAAATCACATTATTCTTATATACCCTACCGATACTCTATCAAGGATGCGGCCACGAAGAGTAGATGTTTTTAGTACTGTGGCACCATGCATCCAGGCAGAGAAAGAAAGGCAAAAAGGGAAAAGGAAAGAAAAGAAGAAAGGAAGGAAATAGTAATGCGAGACGGATCATAGGCGAACACACACACACGGCTTAAGAGGCAATAAAAAAAGGGTTATTTTGGATAAGTGGCAAATGCCGAAAAGAGTGTCATTACAATGACAATGAGATTGAGTGGTTAGGAAAGTGTTATCTAAACTATTGGTACGAGAAGGCATCTTACTATCAAAACACAGGCCACCGGCGAGCAATCATTGACCAATTTTCCTACTGGCCTGCGCGAATGGAATTGTGTTATCAAGAAATGTTCGCCAAAGAAAGTCCACTTGAAAACGTTAGATTTTGATAATTGACAAAACACAGGTGTAGCTTGGAGCCTTAGCTGGATATGGAAAATTAAAATCCCACCAAAGCCGTCTCGCTAGTTAAGTTTTTTTCGACAAAACAGACTTTTGCCCTGCGATAATAAAATTTTATTATCAGACACATGAACCAAAGGAAAATGAATGGAATAAGAAATGTTTTTATTTCTGCCTTGGAGACGTCAGACTGGCTGAAAACTTGGAGAAAATTCTTTTCAGAGACCATGCCGGAAAGACCAGCCCTCTGATGAATTAGCGATAAACTGCTTGACAAAGGCCACATGTTGAACAAAGAGTTGTCATATTATCCATTCATGATAACGGCGATTTAATTAATTTTTTTAGTTAAGCAAGGTATTTCTTTTCCAAAACAAAGCCGCGGGTTGTTCACGCCCGACTAAGACGTCATTGGTCAAGTGGTGATCACATGACGCACGAAGGAGGAGGAAAGATACCCGACCAAGACCTCATTGGCCGAGAGTGATCACGTGACGCACGAAGAAGACTGTCGACGCCCCCATCCAGAGTATAAGTATGAGAAGCCGCTACGAAGAAGTGGGGAGGGCAGTTCACGCCCCTTTAGAAGCATGGTGAGAAAGTGGGAGTGAAAAACGTTACCAAAAATGGAAAAGAGTGGAAAATCCCTAACCAGAAATAAAAGAGGTGGATATGTATTTAGAATTATCGAGGAACTCCCCGACGCCAACAGACCCAACCCGGTTTTTGACGGCGTCAATAAAAACGAGGCCCCAACAGGCAGAAATCAGTTCAGCCCCGGACGGCAGAGATGAGTGTCCAGTAGTTAGTTCAGTCCCGGACAGCAGAGTTGAGTGTCCAGAGAGTACGGGCCCTGGCGGCAGAGATGATAGACCAAGATAGCTGACCAAGATTCACGCAAAATTTTGGACTCCTCTTTAACCAAGAACAATTATTTTGAAGAGCGACTTAGAACCAGACCACAGAAATAATTTTTTCGACTTTCGTCCAAAGACACACCGAAACACAAATTTCCTAGAGAGCAAACAACTTGAAGCGTTAAAACTTGCCTAGCGAAAACGACGTGTCACAATCCACAGAACGGGTCGGGAGATAGATGCAGTCCTATCTATCGAACAACGAGACATAAAGTTTGTTACCTTTTTCTTTGAACATTTTGAGTTTTTATTTTATTTTCTTTTATGCATATTTGTGTGTTATCACCCCCGTTGAACTCAATTTGCATTACGGCCCCAACCCCTGTTTTGATCTCGTGGGTAGGCAGACTGGAGATCAGTGCAGTTACCTTGGTAACCAGGCGTTGGAAGCGAGTTGGGAACGGTGAGGCTGATATCAAATCTAACCAGATTCCCACCCGAATCACCAAAAGGTTAGAACGTCACATTTGGGTGCCGCGACCGATACCAAGCCAGTTGGTCGTCACAGGACGAGACAACACGACTGACGCGACAGGCGAACGTCACGTTTGGAGCAGCAACACCCGGACGGAGCAGCGAGGAGCGAACAGCTGGCGCCGTGGCGAAGACGTCACAATTGGTGCTGTTTAGGGACGTCACAACTGGTGTCGTGGCCGGGATAGGACCCTGGAACGGCCATGTCACAACTGGTGCCATGGTAGATCAGGATAGAACGTCACAGTTGGCGCTGCGACCGGGGGACGACGTCACAGTACATAAAAAAATAATGATTACCGATCTCAAGGAGTTAAAACACAAATCTTCCATTCAACTCGCGATAATATAATTGTGGCTTCCTTAATTTACCACCAAAGAAGATAAAGCTATTCACTTTGTAATTTAATACTATTTATTATAGTGATAATGAGTATGGTTCTTGGATTTGAAATTGTGCAGAGAAAGTTCGAGAGGAGAGACTTACCACTTCATCATCGTGGACCCAGTTGGTAAGGAGAGTGGTTTTATGCAGTCAAAATCTTATATTTATTGCAATAATTTATTTGAAGTAAAATTTGACCATGGCAAGTTCTATAACAATAAAATATCCGTAGAAATTCCTTTATTGTATCGTTAAATATTTGAGCTTAACAAGAAAATGTTGCAATAACAATAATTCAGTCATGTGTCATGCGTGTATCACGCATAGGAAATCGTGTATCTTTAAATACATGACTGATGAAGCAAATGTTTTTTCCCGCTGTAGGTTGCCAATTGCCATCCAAGGCTTTAGAACCTGGTCTCTCTTGATATTTATCCATAGCTGGGGGGAGAAGAAGAGGATTCATACTTTACCCAAGGGTATTAGTACATAAGTGAATGTAATGGATTCAACTGGAATTTGAACTCAATGATTAATATGGTCATTATTTTAAGAAGTGGGTACAAATGAAAAGATGTGAAATTTATAACTGTTTCCATTTCACTGAATCAGACATTAAACACTTCTATGTCCCTTTTTTCATTCATATGTCTTGTTTTTCTATACTCTCAAAATGAAATAGTCCATTATTTATGACATATTGGCAGCATATGTCAAACACTTCTATATTCCCTTCTTTGGAAAAATAGTTTTGGTTTACAAACATTTCCAGAAGTAAAATTTTTGAAAAAAAGTAATTGTCTACTTGGCAGTTAAAGCTATTTTGGCAGTCTTCTCTTAAAATAAACACACATTTAATACACATTTTTTTATTCTGATAGAAAATTCTGTAAATAGGCAACCAATGAAAATATCTACATTCTTCTTGGTCCTGAAGTTATAACTTTTGTAGTGGTGCTGTAAGAATTGTTGGCTAGGGTCACCATGAATATAATAAAGAAGGAAGGCTGTGTTCTTGTAAAACAACACCCCACATGAATAATGCACAACAAACACGAGAGAAAAATAATGAAGCTCAGTGAACATTAATAAAATATTGTATTATTAACAATGATATACAAATATCAACAATAGTATAAAGAAAGTTGCTTCCCTTTTTTCCGTAATAAAAAGGGTAAGTTTAGCTAATAAATGTTGAGTACAAAATTGAATGTAATTTAACTACAAAGTTCAATTGAAGTCTTAGCTAAATAAAGAATAGTTCCACAGTGTTTTATCAGTGTAGAAAAATGTAATGTTCATGAGTGATATCAATATGAATTAGTATGATTACTCGATTGAGTGATAATTAAGAATTAAATTAAAATGTCAATATAGCTCCGTGCCTTATTTTCCAAGAATTGAACTGCTACTGGCTGTTGGCTAACAGCGAGAGGGTTTATATAACGATGCATAGGCTCCAGTGAGCTTGGCGCCAAAAATATAGAATGATACTTAAATACGCGATTGGTCAGGAAATGGACCAATCCGTGATTTTAGAGAAAAATTCAAATGATGTGCGATGGCAAAATTGTCATATAATAAGTATCATATATTTACGAACCAATGACATTAAAGAAAGCAGAGGTGTGGCACATGTAAGTGATCACCACATTTTCATCATAAAAACCTTCCCTTGAATAAAATAAATAAATAGACTAAATTTCGTGTTAATTACATTTAAAAATAAAAACAAATATGCCTACATTTACTAATGTACGTATGAGTTGGATGCAGTTGAATTTCTTGTTATTTTAATTCCAGGTTAAATATTCAAAGTTTAGATCATTTTATGTAAAAATAACCATCAGAAAATAATTTTTTTTAATTTTCTACAAAATGAAACTACTTAAAACTGAGTTCTAATCAAAAAATAAGTTGTAATAAATTTTCAAAGTTATTAAATTAATTTTGTCAAAAATGGGAGAAAAAATAACTGATAAGTTTGGATTTCTTTTAATAAAGAAACAGAGCAAAATAAAATGAAAATTTTGGAATTATGTTGTATTTGTGGGCATGACACTCGGATTTTAATTTTTCACTTTTAATCCATGTAGACTGATCCTACATATTCATATTGGCTGATCATATTTGCAGAAGGTAAGATTTATAGCCCAGCTTTTCCTGAGATAACAGCTGCTTGTTTATATATATGCCAGAACAAATGAAATTAGTCACTTATAGTAGAATGCACTGATTGGAATCAAATTAACAAAATCCTGATCTCAGATACAAAAAATAAAAATATTATAACCAGACACCTGGCTTTGTCTAGAGACAAAAGCAACATTTTATGTTTATTTCTATTCATCGTAATACTCTGTAGTCTAATCATTAAACATCTTTAGTGTATAATTATAGTCATGTTATTTAAAATATGTGTATTTATCTTGATTTTATGTGTGGTGTGGCTCCATGTGTTCTTAAGCAGACATTAACAGACAACACCACACAATCCTGGTAGATTCAGTGAAAAGATTTGCTGCTCTTATAAGCAATCATTGTTAAAGATAAAAACATTACAAGGAAATGGTAATGAAGCTCACAGTCAAAGGATGAGCGAAATATTAAAATAATAGTATTTTATTGAATTTATGTTTATATAATTTAACAGGTAAAGAATATTTCGTATTTTACCTTCTTTTACCAAATTTACATATTTAGTCATTATTATTCTGATTCACAGCTTTTGAACATTTCAGTATAACACCCAATAAATATTGAATATCAATAACAGATTTGAACTCTTGCTTTGACAGGCGTCACTCATTTCTGTTCCTCCTTTTCTAAAAAAAAAAAAAAAAAAAATCATAATCCAAGGTAAACAACTCTTCTATTTGTAAGAAGAGTTGTTTCCCTTGGCGTAATAAACCGCTTCATATTTGGGGATGCAAATTATATAGAGATTGTTATCTCTCTCTCTCTCTTTCTTTCTCTCTGTCTGTCTGTCTGTCTGTCTGTCTGTCTCTCTCTCTCTCTCTCTCTCTCTCTCTCTCTCTCTCACATACACACACACATAAAACAAAACTCATTTTAAATGGTTTTCTTTTAAATTAAATTTTGGTTTTATTTCCATAAAAAATTAGTTTTTAGACATTTTTTAACATTAGTATGGTCTCTCATCAAACCTTCATTAAAGACACAAAAAAAAGAAAAAAAAATGAAATTTAAAATCGTTTAAAAATCCAGTATTTGTCCTGGAGAACGGTTTGAAAATAATTAATCCTTAAATTTACTATTTATCTGAAATTTGTAAAAATAATACATTTTCCTTTAAACACAGTGAAAATAATCATTATTTACACATGGTAGGCTGTGAGTAGTTGTTAAAGTTATAAACCAACAACACTAGACTTCTACTGTCAACCCCACATAAAAGTATAGCTATTTTTGTCTTCTGTACTTTAATCTAGAAACTAGTATTAATTTATTTTTTAAACATAAATATCTTTAACTGTATATAACCAATTGTTGTAAATTGTTCTCACCAAGAAACTCAATGTGGAGGGGAAAACCAATGAAATTCAAACAATAATGTGGCAGTCGGTCAAGGTAAGAAACAGGGAATCTGTTTCTCTTTGTCGGCCAGTTTTTATGTTTAATATTGTAGTAGATCCTGTCTGATTGGATGGATGAGAATACAAAACATTTAATTAACACCTTCTGGAAAGCTATAAAGGAAATCCTTTTCACCCTCCAGATAGTTTTGTTAGTTCTATTTGTATGTTTCTACATTAAACAGTTACAATATTAGATACTGTTACTATTACAAGGACAGACATTTCATGTAATCAACAATGCAATTCGTTGGAATCTCAAACTTTCATTACCTAGGGACGCTGTGAAATGCTGCTATAACAGGCAAGAGTTCTATCATTTTTCTTTCACATTGAGTTTAGGGTACAACACTTTTGAGTTGCCGAGATGTTCGAGTTTTCCCTCCCCCAATCCATCAGCATAAAAATTTCAACATAATAGTTTATGAAAGCTAGAATTTTTTTTTTATTCCTATTGCAGTATAAAAATATAATTAGAATGAAAATAAAATTTAAATCCAGTTCATATTTGAAAATGGCATTAAACTATATCTATTTTTGATTCTTCATCTTGTTATGAACTGGATTCATTTCAGATTTGTACTAAAAATTACAAGTAATTTTTAAAAATAAATGTTGATTATAGAATTTTTGTGCCATAAAATAATGTTTTATTAAAGTATCCAAGTGCCAGCTCTCAACAAAAATATTATTTTGAATTGTATTAGATTGATTTTCAGTATGTTCATGATAAATTGGAAGCAGTGTTTTTTGTTTTCATTATTAAAACCGTGCACACATTTTGGTGGTACCTAATCAAGTTTTCAAAAAATCAGCTTTGTTTAGAATTTTTTCATAATTCTGAATAATACTTTTTATGATATATGAATTGACGAGAAGCAGTTTTTAAAATGGATGCGTCTAATTTCCTCATCTGGATGAAATTTAGGAATTAACAATCAAAAGATTGTTTATTGGTGCTTGTAAAACATAAGTAGGAAAGTATTAAGATTATTTTCTGTTTAATTAATATATATATATATAGAGAGAGATATAATTGTGTTTTTTTTTAAATATATTATCATCGCAACACCAAAATTCGCATGTTTCAAAACTGAAACTTCAATTCAATCATAAAAATTAAACCTAAAATACAAAGTTCTGTTCCATTTTCAAGCGATGCTAAGAATAACTTTTTTTTAAATTGATTCACTTAATTTATAAGTCCAGACTAATTTGATATTTTGAGATGTTGGTGTTAAGGAAATTTTAATCTTTTTTACTATTTTAGGGGTGTTAGGAATTAACTTATTTAGGAAACTCATGTATCTAATGTATTGTAGCCATCAGTCAAGTCAAGGTGAGGGCTGGGATATCTGAATTACAGATCTCATTGTTCTTTCATATTTTAATATATTTATAAAGCAATAAGCCAGAAGTGTTCCACAAGTGAAAAAAAGAAACTGTTAGCATACAAGTTATGGTTACATCTAACCATTTCAACTGTAAAATAAAGAGACCTCGCTGCCAATCTAGTACTGTGCTTAAATTTGTAAACTTGAAGTACCAAAGAAGAAAGTTCATCAGAACAATTATCATGAAAATATTTATAAAAAAAAAAAAAAAAAAAAAATAAAATAAAAAATAAAAAAATTTAAAAAAAAGCACAGGGGAGCTACATTACAGCAATGAGAAAGTGACTGAAGAAAGGCCAAGACCAATAATGTTGCGAATTCTACATAAGTTTTTGTCATGAAGATCAAAATACATAGCAGAAGCATCAGACTAGATTTGACTACAATAAAATAAAATACAATGGGAAGAAATAAAAAGATAAAAAATGAAAGTATACATACACACACACAAGACAACTCAAATTTTCAAATTAAAATTTGCCATACAAAATCATTCCCGCAATTGAAATTTAAAATGTATTCTATTGAATTTATTAAATCAATTCACTATATTTCCTTTTCGCGGCACAGAAATTACTAAGTTTCGAAACTGGTCAGCAGTATTTAAGTTTAATTCCAATATTAAATCTCAACCACTGGGTGGCAGTTTGATCCTCAAGTTGTTTTGGAATAACTATGGTATGGAATGTTTTACTTATTTATAGTTTTGAAATGGAGGTGGGGATCAAAGGTTTGTTTTTTCTTTATCAAGGGGTCACTGCTTTGATGGAAGTAGGGGTGTTTGTGATATGTCAAGTTTTTGGAGTCGTGTAAGGTTGGGTTAGGGTTTTTGTCTAGCTACAATGGCTAATCTAAACAGACTCATTGATGTAGTAGTTCTGTTATTTTTTTTGTTTTTTTAATAATGTATGTTAAGACATTAACTGATTGATGTTGTTGTTCCAGTAGTTTTTGGTGTTTAGTTTTGAAACATAGTAATTTCTGTGTCATCATGGAATCATATTTAAAAAAACAAAAAATAATTATAATTTAGGCCCTACTTCTGTATGGGGCACTGTTTTTAAAAATAAAAACAAAAATACTAAAGAACTTCGGATGATTAATCTAACAATTCTTTCCTATTATATCAATACACACACACACACACACACACACACACACACACACACACACACACACACATATATATATATATATATATATATATATATATATATATATATATATATATATATATACCACATATTATATAAGGATATATACTTTTATTTTTTTTATTATAATAATGTGAATTAAGTTCTTTTAGTAGAAAATATTTATATTTGTGTCAATAGTTACCAAGGCAGGGATTAGCCTATAATCAAAAATCTCACATGCTAACAACTTACCATAAATTCCAGGATTTAAGGTTGTCATTTTATACCTGGAATATATGATATCCTCATAATTTTTTATGTGTGAGGGGGATTTTTTAAAGTTAAAAAGTCACCTTGTAGATCAATATATACAATATATATATATATATATATATATATATATATATATATATATACGATAATAAGAAGATGGGGACTTTAATTATCCATTTTGTTTGTAATTTTTATTTTATGAACACCGAGATGTTCATCTCATCTGAATGAAAACCTGGTCTGCAAATAAAGAAATTCTGATTTGTCCTGCATAAAAACAACAAATAGTTATCGGCCAGAGTAACATACAAAACCAATATTAAAATCCCAAAATCGTTGAGTAAATTATTGTGTTGATGTACCCGACCACTACTAAACCCGAATTTCTAACCCTTATCTTCAGCTAACCACCTCTCTCTCTCATCTTCCCTCCTCACAACCAAGCTAAAGTGTCTGTCCAGTGTAATTTCTCCATTCATGGACCAGAACATCTCAGCGTTCATGAAATAAAATCATAAACAAAATGGTTAATTAAAGTTTTCGTCTTCTCATTATCATTTTAATTCTTTGTAGTCTACATTAAGCTCTCGCTGGATTTATATCCTTCTCGGAATTATCCCTTCCAGTCACAAACAGGTAAAACGAATATATATATATATATATATATATATATATATATATATATATATATATGTATGAAGAAATATAGTCTTAACATTTGCTATATTTATGGGATAAAGTGCTCAATATCACAGATAGAGTGTGTGTAAATATAAAAGTGAACATAGAAGTCAACACTTAGAGGTGACAATCTGTTTCATGCTATATGCAATCGTCAGGCCACTATATATATATACTTTGGTAGACCGCGCAATAAAGTAGAACCCAAACGTTTGTGCTCATGAAAATTGCTCACATACTCAGAAAAACTCCCTCAATGTACTCCTGTCCTGTAACGATCTAAGAAGAAACCTTCCTTTACCTCAGATAAAAGATTTAGTAAAGTACTATATCAAACAGCAAATTAAAAAAAATTAAAAAAGCTAAGAATTATTATTATTCATTAATTAATTAATGTTGATCGTCTGTATGTGTCTAGATCTGAATGAGGCAGAGGATTAGTTCAACTAGAACTGTTTTACAAAACTACAACAATCGATCTTGAAAATACTTAGAAACTACAGAAGACAAAGGCGCGTCTCCCGTCTATGCTACACCTCTCGTGTCTCTGCACTTTTCAATTCCCTTGTGGAAAAGACATCGTTATTCTGCTAAAGTAAACAACAGAAATCTGCAATATCTGTATTGTATGTCGTATGAAGTCTTTTTAGGCTTATCTGGTGGACACATTCCAGAAACCAGTTTCCCATAGAAGATTTTTGTTTTACTGCCATCTAAATTAAATTTAGCCCGACTTAAAGTCATCAAAAATCAAAGAAAGTGGCAGCTTTAATTTGTCGACTGGAGGGTTTGAGTAAGAAGTGTGACTGGGGTAGTGTTGAGGAAATATGATATCAAATAGTAGTACTGATTATAAATGCACAATAAATTAAACTTAAAAATTCACTGACTGAGAGATACATAAACACACTAACGCATAGGTATATATACAAACACATACTCGAGATAGGTACATACGTTCTACATGTCTGGAATCTTTTTTAAAATAAATGTTTATTTTTATATAATTAATATTAATATTAAAATACCAAAATGTGTGTGTTTTTTAAATGTTTTAGTTAGAGTAAAGGAATAATTTCCGCATCTAAGTTATGCCAATAGTATATTTTGCGTTGATGACCCATAGTCGCTACTGATATATATATATATATATATATATATATATATATATATATATATGACTTAGAATGTTCGCCTTCCGATCATAAGACTTGGCTTCGAATCTCACATGGTCGATTAAGAAGGCAACTTCCTGATATCATGGTCCTGGGGAGGTAACCCAACGTGCAGCATCTTTAGATAGTATCTGAAACAATACCACAAGCTAACCAAGTCATGTGAGCGAACTTTTAAGAAGCAGACGATGGTTGTGTTAGCACGAAATGACAAACCATCGTGATCGAGTGTTTAGATGTTGGTCAAATTTTTGGTCCTGATAGATTAGGCGCCCAGAGACTGTTAAAGGCAACTATCCCAGAAACTCTAAGTTCCGCCCAACATAGTTTCAGTGTAGACCCCAGTTGGACTCTGTGGGTGTTAAATAAACACAAATGTGCCTGAGCAGGTGTCTGCAACAGGGATTGGCTAGCCACTAACCTGACTGGAGTAGCCGACCATAAAAATTGACTGAAAATAAATAAATATTTTTTTTTTATTTTTGAAGTATATCAAGGGAATTAAACCAATCTTTCTTTCGTAGTTAAAATTCCCATAGTAGGGGAGATAATTCGCAAAAGTTATTCCCCTTACATACTCCAACTGCACTTCAAAAAGTAATTTCCATGTCAGCGTAATATTAGGTTTTTATTATTTATTTATTATTTATTAATAGTTCTGATGATTCATTCAAAAATATATTCTTTTCTCTGCTTCATATTTATGTGAAGACACTATTTCTCGTACCCAGTGATAATACGGTAAAATAATCTTTTTTTTTGTATCCTAGAGTCGCCTGGTGTCAATCAATTAAATTGGCGGCAATGGAGATGTTTTTGTTTCTCTTCGTTACTTCATGTGGCAGCCATACGGCTTGTTTCTGAACCTTACCAACTGAGCAAAGATGACAAACGACAGTAACACATGAGCTTGCCATTTTCGGAACCAATCCCTTGTGGTCTGACAGAGTTCTTCAATCAGTGCCTGCAATTGGTTCTCATTGAAAAAACAAAAACAAAAAAAAAAAAAATGAACAGCTCGGTCAAAAATAAAACAAAAACATTTCTGTGCCATTCTCGAATTTTTTGTTTGTAAAACTCTTTTCCTGCTTCTTGTTTTTCAGTTAATTTTGATCTTAAATAAATTAAATGCAATGCCAATCATTATCTTCTGTCTTCTTAATCCTGATTCTTTTATTGCCCTCTCTCTTGAATATTTTCACCCTCATATTCCCCGACACTCAGTAATCCGTTGCGTCTTAGTGGCTTTATTGCCTTGCTTGGTGTGAAATGAATAATAATAAAAAAACAAGTGTATGTAAATAATAAATTGGCGTAAGACTTGGTAGCGCCAAAAGATTATTATACTCTTTGCTACATACGCTGTTTATATGCTTGTTTCATATTTATTTCTGTGCACTCTACATTTGCTATTTTCTTGTGTCTTTTCTATCTTCTTTTTCTTCTATCATGTCCCTTCAGGACGTGGACGATCATGGCTCTCTACAATTTCCCGTTCCTCTGTAGCATATTGTAACCTAGGAAAGGTTATTGAATGAGGAATAACCAAAACGGAGGTTGGAAATGAAATGGTAATCTTTATAACATCAACAAAATACAATACTCGCCAGCGGCTTGAAGTAGGTAAACCACTGATAGCGTTGGACTACTTAGCATATTACTTCCACTTACAATAATGTCCAACGTATTTATGAGGGTTGGGATATACCTATTAGTGTTATTAGGTAGGTATATAGCATAGTACTAACGAAATTTTGACTTTTTGCCATCTCTCTTAATCCCTGTTTTGCCATCCATTCACCAAAGTTCGTTAGGTAGGTTATCCGATGCTCTTCTCTGTCCTTATTGCCTTTAATATGCCCTGTCAGTGTCAAATTTTCTAAGCCCTCTTTTCTCATTCTGTCACCTAGAAATTTCCACAGTCTTTTCTCATGTTATATATAAGCGTCTTTTTTGTTTCCTTTTTCTCTAAAACTTCATCATTACTCACATGTCGAGTCCATGTTACTCTCTGCATCCTTCTGTAGAATCAACATTTTTGTTGCCTTAAAGCGTCATCTGTGATGAGATTGTCCAGTATTCTCTGCCATATAAGAGGACCGATATTACATAACAGTTCAGTGCCTTTTGTTTTTTTAATGAGATTTTCCTATTTCTAAATACTTTCCTTGTCTTTTGGAAGACATCTTTCTCTATTGTAATAAACCTTCAGACTTCGGTGTTGCACTTTTTCCGTCCTCTGTTAAAACACTTCCTAGATATTTCAATTTTTGTATTTGCTTGATTTTAGCATCTCTAATTAGTAATTCGCATGATGCATTTTTTAATTTTGTTGACAACGCTATATTCTGTCTTCTTATAAATGATGTTTAGTCCTTTCTTCTCGCTTTCCATTACTACATTCTATAGGAGTTCCTAAATTTACCTTTCTCTTTCTGCTACTAATGTTAAGATTGTGGCCACTAATAAATAATCATGTTTAATCCTTTAAAATTTTTATCATCTTTAATTTCATAAGAATTTTTGACAATTTGGCAAAAAACATGTAAAATCCCGCAGTAGTTGATGTCGCTAAACAGGCAAACAATAAAATATCTTTTAGAATTCGAGAAAAGGACATAGAATTTAGGTAAAACACATTTTCATAGAAATTGTTCTGATGAGCTTTCCTCCTTTGTGCCTCAACTGCATGAACTTAAGCGTTCTACTAGATTGGCAGTTAGGTCTCACCGTTTTAATGTTGAACAAGCTAGTTGCAACTGTATGTTCTATTTTAATGGTCTATTTTCACGCACTTCTCACTTGTGCAACTTCAAATTTCTTAATTCTTTATCACTTACAATCTTCAAAAAATTAAATGTATCGTCAATCGCCATCTTCTGTCTTCTTGAAATCTGTTCTTTTATTGCCCTTTCTCTTCACTAAATTATTTTAATTCTCTTTCACTGTCAGAAAGCTCCTTGCGTCCTAGTGGCAATTATCACCTTTCTTGTGGTGAAATGATTTAAAAAAGAAACAACAAAATATGCCCATCCTTAGATAAGTGCATTCAGTGGCACTTTCTTTCACATACATCACGGTGTTTACTCATTCCCCCACGAGAAGGAGATGTGACACAAGGTCGGATTAATATGGGGACCCGAGCGCGTGCACCCGGGCAGGGACAAAAATTCCCCTCAGCCCCGCAACCGTCGGTTGCTCTGGCCTCGGTGCGAGCACCGATCCATCCCTCTTTTGCAATGAGAGGGCGCCGCCTCGGGCAGCTGTTCCCCAGGGCTGGGCGCCTCTTCAGTATAATTTTCCTCAGTTGCCCCTCTGTCCTTTGACAGAGAAGCCCATGAGCGCACTCTGTCCAAGGACAGAGACGCAACTGAGAGATGATAAGAAAACGTGAAATTACCCCAAAAGGGGAATTTGCACATACACCACAGACATGAATGTAAGGTCAATGTTTCCGATAAGGGCTTGGGGTCGCGTACATACAATAGCCGACTGTAATTGATGACGCCAGAATTTGAATAAAATGTTAATGTTTAATACGGGAGATTAAGTCTCGTGTTCTTATTTGTATTGTATGACGATACTTCATTACACGTCGAACATACAACCAGAATAGAGAGGTTCTATTGAAAAGATTTTTTTTTTTATTAAGCATTTCACCTCAAGCAAAGCGGAAGTGTCACTAGCACGCAAGGGTTTACAGAGAGTGTGAGCAAGAGTAAAGAGGCGTGATAGAGGAAAGGATGAAGAGAAGGACAGGGAACAAGATCAAAGCATTTTGATAATTAAATCCTAGAGTCATGCGATATACAATATATTTACACACACACACACACACACACACACACACACACACACACACATATATATATTTTATATATATATATATAAAATTAAATTAAATTAAATTTATATATATATATATATATATATTCATTTAGGGACAAGCTTCTTAGTATCCTTATTAAAGGAAGAGAGAAAATTATGTTGATACATATACATTTATTCCGGGCACTTTCGACATTAGAACAATGTCATCATCAGGGTTGCTGCCAAAAATATATATTCTCACCCACAGAATGTTTCGTTGGAGCACAGCTCAGCAGTGTGTCTAGACATGCGGTGACTTCAAGCCGAGATCGAAAATTGACCGATTTGACATCAGCTGGAAACTCTTACTCCTAGGCTATCAGCGCACACTACAAGGAAAGAGAATTTTTAACGCATTGTATACGTGATATAAGCATTATCAACTGCCAGAGGGCTCTATTCATTACGAAGCTTAGCAGTATTATAGCTTTATAGCAGTCGTCAAATACCTTTTTTTCCAAAGTGCTCAACCGACGAACGAGGTGTATTTTTAATATATCTTCATCCATGAAAGAATGACTACTTTCTCAAGCCAACATGCATGACTATAAAAATGTTAAGAAATTAAAATAAACCGGTTAAAATATAACCTCATGTTATTTAAAATACATAACACATAAATTAATCCCAAACTAAAATAATTTAAATACTACTTTACATTAAAAAAATTTCAAGAACATCATTTACTCACTTTCATTGATTAGACATTGAATTGTGCCACTTGGCGTTCTCCATAACTTACCTGACTTTTCGGCTAATCTGATGAATATTCTTAAATTAAAAACTTTTGAAAAACTAATAGCATTTTTGCTTTTTTATATAAATACTTGTTACAAAATAAAAACCTTGCATTTGCCTTGATAAAGTCTCTCAGAAGACGAAACGAGTCCGATAAGTTTTCTTTTTGTCTTTATTCATATAATCGGACGTCTAGCCACACTGAGGATGACTATATATATATATATATATATATATATATATATATATATATATATATATATATATATATATATATATATGTGTGTGTGTGTGTGTGTGTGTATACATATATATGTGTATGTGTGTATGTGTGTGTGTGTGTGACTTTTGAATCAGATCCTCATTTTAAATTAAGAGGGAAAATCAATATAATCAAGATGTCTTCTGTATGGAAAAGGTTAATTTTATAATTACAGTTATTAATTTGGGGACAACTTAAATTAAATTGCCCTGTCATAAAAAAAAAACAACAAAAAAAAAAAAAACAGTGAAACAATATTTTGAACAATATTTGTAAAATATTGGGGTCCTGTTTATAATATAAATGCAGTCTCAAATCGATCCCTCATTTCTAGCAGAGCTATCTGTACTTTGTTTTATTCACGTATGTCAAGTTTTGAAACTATGATTACGTCATTGATAACTGCATACTGAGGGAAAAGGAAAACATCAGCAGTACGCAGTTATCAATGATTATAAGGACAATTTCAAACTAGACATTTGTAAATAAAAGAAAAGTATAGAGAACTCTTTAAGAATTCTTTGAGACTGTATTTATATGATGAACAACCCTTTCTAAAATGATAAAAAAAATCAATATCTTTCTATTCTAATAAATGTCGTCGTAGGGGGAGGTCTAATGAATGCTAATCTACAAAACATTTTCCCCCAAAATTCATCACTGCTTTCCGGTCTTTTAACAGGAATAGAGGATTTATCTCTTGTTTCCTGTTTAGGATTAGGTTTCCGGTAACTTCTAGCTTACTTTAAATTATTACTTCTAACGTCTCCGCCTAAACTCTGAAATTTTATTTACTAATTATTTTTTAATAGCAATAGATAGATGTTCAGTTAACACTGCTCTCTGGTCTTTTGAACATGAGTCGAGGCTTATTCTTTGTTTCCTGTTTAGGATTGGGTTTCCAGTTATTTCTAAAGTCTTTCCCTTCATTTCACTCCCAGTAGCCTCTTGCGTCTTAGTGGCATTATCGCCTTATCACCAGTTAAATTAAGCAATGCCCTTGATTAAATGTACCTGGCCTTATCTCTCTGGGTTACCTTCGCTATTCAGGACAAGACAACAGCTGCAGTTGAAATTTTGAGACGTTGTTGAATGGGGAGAGAAGTTGATTAAGATGTTTTAAAAAGCTATAGACGCTGTGTGGTGGATTAAGAAAGAGATTAGCGTGTAATGAAGGATTAAAAGAAAGAAAGAAAGGAACAAACAAATAAATAGTTAAAAGGGGGGAAAAGTATAATTAAACTAGCGAAGAAAATTTCTTTTAAAAATTGGAAAGGAAAGATAAAAGAAAGATTAAGATCAAAGATGGAAAAGAGGAAAGGAAAATTAAAGGAGAAAAGAACGAAAGAAACAAAGACTTGTTTGGTGCTATTTTTTTAGCAGTACGTGCCAAGGGGTCACGTGCAACAAAATAGGAAGAGATGATGGCACCTAAACTCATTTGATATGTGGATCAAATCATCCACAAAACCCAGGATTTGCATTATTAACATATCACGTCAGCCGGCCTTGTGCCGATTTAAACGGATTAAGTAACTCTTTTTGTTTAAGATTTAGAGATAAATTGTTGTTGTTCTTAATATTCAATGACCTTTTACACTGTCCACGACTTTGTTAGATTTTTCTTTGTGTGTATGTGTGTTTAATTCCAGTCAGTTATTTTCTCCGGCCATTCATTACGTGAATGTTGTGTGTATAGGCTTATAACTCACCGGTCTGTAGGTGATATTTCGTTGACCTGCTACGATTTATTGAATCAATTCTAGTAAGCGCGACTTTTACAACAGTATCGTCTCCTCATAATTCACACCTTTCTGTTCTTCTGTTATTTATTCTTACTTTCTATGGTGTTTACTCAAAAGAGAATAGAGTATTTGTTTTTCCTTCCTTTTTACTTTATGTGTAAACTTTGGTAAAGTTTTTGAGGATTAAGCAAATGCGTTCGTTTTATTTTAAAATCCATTTCAATTTGTTTTTTATCTTTGGTAAACGTTTAAGCATACAGAAGAGATGTTAAAGTCCAGCCTATCTATCTATCTATCTATCTATCTATCTATCACTGACTGTTTATCTATCTATCTATCTATCTATCTATCTATCTATCTATCTCTGACTGTATCTATTATCATATCTATCGTTTCTATCTATCACATTTTTCTATTTCTGCTTATCTATCTATTATCTATCTATCTATCATATCTATCTTTCTATCTATTTCAGTTTGTTCATATCTATCGTTTCATATCTATCACATTTTTCTATCTATCTATCACTGACTGCTTATCTATCTATCTATCTATCTATCTATCTCTGACTGTTTATTATCTATCTTTCTATCTATTTCAGTTTGTTCATATCTATCGTTTCATATCTATCACATTTTTCTATCTATCTATCTATCTATCTATCTATCTATCTATCTATCTCTTTTTTTAATTCTATTCTTTCCTGGTTTGAGTTCCCAAGAAACGAATAGGTCATCAATACCGGTTATTTACTCCTCAGTTGACTGGTTCAAATGTCACCAATTTTGCGTGTCTGCTGTAAGAACAATGGGAAACCAAACTTGTAATCCACGAGTCTACTTGCACGCAATCCTCAAAATAACTCGGCTTCAGACACTATCTGCTTCCCTACAAATAATAAAGATTATTGTTATTATTATTATTATGATGATGATGATGTTGAATGATGATTACCCTTAATCAAAATTCACTATTCTTTGGAATTTAACATTCATACTGACAAATAAACGCTAACATTTCAGACATTGTGTTTAAAGACTACAAACTATAAGTACCTTCTCAAATGTTATTGTCTAATTCATTTCATTTTATTGTTCGTTGACCGCATAAGTTAAATATATTTCTTAGTGGGGGGAGTTGTATCCCTTCTGTCAACAAATGGGCCCACGGCGTGTAGTTGAATACTGTGATTTAAAGTAAACATTGATTATGATAGATGATTTCTGAGTCAATGAATTAAATAATGGCATTCCTTTTAAACAACTTTTAAGGTGGGACGAAAAGTCAAATATCTTGATTATATTGACTTTCCCTCTCAATTTTAAATGAGGATCTGATTCAAAAGACACACACACACACACACACACACACACATATATATATGAATAAAGAAAAAAAGAAAATTGAGCTGACGCGTTTCGTCCTCTGAGGAACTTTATCAATGCGAAACGCGTCGGCTAAAACAAAAATATTTCTTTTGTTTTTATTCATATTGCCCTTTTTAGAGATATATATATATATATATATATATATATATATATATATATATATATATATATACTTGAATAGGTAAATAAAGCAAAGTACAGATAAGTCTATTAGAAATGGAGTGAACTGCATATATATATATATATATATATATATATATATATATATATATA
>CAHIKZ030003537.1:50000-140000 GCA_903632075.3 Acanthosepion pharaonis
GCAGACGCGATAGCGGACAACCTTGACGAATGGAGCGAGACAATACGAAAGGTTTCGATCTTACCCCATTCACTTCCACCAGCGCACCGGGGGTCGCATACAAGAGTCGGATCCAGGAGCGAAAGTCGGCTCCGAAACCGGCCGCCGAAAGGACAGCCTCCAGAAATCGATGGTCAACCCTATCGAAGGCCTTGGACTGATCTAAATTGATCAGCGCGGCTTCACTGTCGACTTGTTCTAAGATCAAGCGTACCATATGAAGGTTATCCTGAATAGTCCTGCCCTTCACAGCACAAGTCTGTTCAGGGCCAATCAGACTAGACAGGACAAGCTGCAAACGGTTGGCTAAGATCTTCGCCAAAATCTTTAAGTCAGTGTTTTACATCGTTAAAGGGCGAAAGTTCCCTAACCCATCCCCACCGTCCTTGTCCTTACGCAGCAACTTGATGACACCCCTGGTGAAGCGTTGAGGTAAAGACCCCTGCCTCATCCAGTGGTTGTACATCAGTTCCAGCAAAGGAACAAAAACGTGCGACAACCTCAAGTAAACTTCGTAGGGAAGACCATCTAATCCCGGAGACTTATCCAGGCCAACCTGCTTCAGCGCTTCCCAGATTTCCGACTCTGTTATGGGACCCTCGCACCTAGCCACTTCAGCTGCCGAGAGGCAGGGAAAGTCAACTAAATAGGCGTCGAACTGAGCAGAGCTCAGACCGGGCTCCCTGGTGAAAAGCTCCTGAAAGTAATATCGAAAGACCTCACATATGCCCGCGTTTGTAGTCACGGTCCGCTTATCCGGTAATGTGACGCACGCTATATGTCGCCTGGCCGCGTTTCGATTTTCCTCTACACGCAGTTCAGCGGCCATATTCGTTGCCTCAGAAGACATTCTTTTTAACCTAGCCCTAACTACCAGAGCTTGATCCTTCTTGATAAGCAAGGAGGCCAACTCTGCCTTAGCTAAGACTATGTCCCCACTAACACGGGATTTCACGGCCCGATCAACTTTTTCTTCTAGAGCCGTTTGCGCCGCTAATTTATCTAAATTGAGCCGACTACTAAAGTCGGCAGCAAACGTTCGAATCTTAGATTTTAAATTGCCCCACCAGGCATTTCCCACAACCGCTCCCGTCAATTCCCTCTGGATCGTTAGTAGCAGCTGGTCCCGGAAACCCTGATCACTGAAAAGCGAACAGTTCAATTTCCAGTAACCAGCCAACCTAACCTTAGGCTTATCTAAGTTTACACGGACCCGGACAAGCCTATGGTCCGTATAAACTATATAATGGAAACTTGGACAGCCTAAGAGCCCTACATCGACTCTCCTAACTAAGACTCAGTCCAGGTAGCTCGCAAGCGAGCCAGGAGCCGAGCTGCCACTAGTAGTCCAAGTCCATGCTACCTCCGAGGGTGTTCATTCCGGAACTTATCGACGAGATCAAACCCATCGATAAAGTCCCGAAATGGTTTCACATCCGGGTTGTTAGTACCTTTTTTGTGCCCTATACGATCTATATCGGGGTCAAGGACGGCATTCCAATCCCCCGCTAAGACTACCCGACGAGACGTCGTCAAGAACGGCGCGATCTGCCGAAACAAAGCAGGCCGCTCGGAATGGATATTGGGCGCATAAACCCCAATGAGACGAAGAAGCTTATCCTTTATGGTAACATCCAGCACGCAAAGTCTGCCCGCCGGATCCCCGAAGACAAGGGTACATGCAGCCTTCAAAGACCTGCTCACTAGCCAAGAGACACCCCTCGAACGACCATCAAATCATGCTGAATAAAGGGCGAACCCCTTAGACAGTATATCCTCACGATCATGAGAAGAAAACCGGGTCTCTTGTATACAACATATATTCACCCCGAGGCGCTGAAGGTCACGAATGAGCCTCGCCCTGCGAGACTCGGACCTCAGGCCCCGGACATTCAAACTAGCTAACCAGAGAGCCATTGTGAAGCCGATTAGAGTTGTCCTTCAGGATAGAACATGGCTGGGGTGAGGACACCGACAGCTCGTCCCATAGATCCTGACGCCATCTCACTCTCGACGGTATCATCCTGAGACAAGCCGCCGATGTCCGAAGGGTAGGTTAATTTGAGCGCCCTATAAAGGGATGGGTGAACGAAAACTGGGACCCTCCCTTTGAGTTTTGATCTGCTTCTTCTGTTTCCGGATCTAAAAAGGTAGGCAGCTGGGGCACCATTTTTAGAGACGACTGGGCCTCCTGTATCATGCCCCAAATCTCCCGCGTACCCGGGCCAGTTCTAATTACGGTCAGGATTCTTTTGGCGGCAGGGAAATTTTCAGGCTTTTCTACTTCCACGCCATTAATTTTTTTAAAGTTCCAAAGAACCTTTAAGTCTTTCGGGTTCCTCGTCTGCCCGAAAACCCTTTCAGCCTTGTCCCGGGATACGCGGCAGACGTCTTCCCCTGGGAGGTAAGGTGGTTTAAGTTTCTTTTTCTTTTTGTCGGTGACTGATTGTGAATCTGGGCTCCTGAATCTTTTCTTATTTGGAGATTGTATGGGTGTTTGCATGGGTGTAAGATTAGGTGTTGTTGAGGGAGTCCATCCCGTAGGCGTCCTCACCGGAGAAGGTTTGGACGAGTGAAAAGATTTTGTCGGCGAGTTCGATGCAGATTTGCGCAGAGGTGGTTTTGTAAATGATTTTTTTGATGAAGAAGGGGAAGACGGGGCAGAGGATACGGGGCCCAGTGCCCCCAGCGACTTTTTATCTTTAACCCGCTTGGACTCTAGTTTTTCTTTCAATTTTTTTATATCCAATATTTTTTGCCAGCTCGGCTCATTCATTTTCTGCGTTTCGCTTGCGTTCTTTTCGTAAGACGCTGAGGCGTCGCCCTCAGAGCTGGTAGAGGGAATGGGGCTGTAGGTGTTAATGTCCCTGGAGTCATGATGGGACTGAGGAACTGCTGTTTGGGTCTTCCTTTGCCCCTAACTACGAGTCGCCATTCCCCTCATCCTTTTCCTTATCCACACTTGTGGAAGGCGTTGGTTTAGGGGGGTAATGTGGGTACGGACCCAACCGAGGATTTTCCGCACCGGTCCGCCTCGCAGCTAGGCCCACTACAGGCGCCCATGATTTTACTTTCTCGGCCAAAGGGGTATTTTGGTCGCCCACGACCGGAACTCCAGGGGCCTTCTTCCCTGGGCAGGAGGAGGAAAGGTGACCAGTCTCTCCACACCTCCAGCAAGTAGGTTTCCTACCGGTCACAATGACCGGCATTTTCCGGTCATAAAACCCAAACAGTTGGGGACGGACTTGAAGGCGTTCTGATCAAGCATAATGTCAAAGTCCATCCCCGTTCAAATTGTCAGAGAGAGCCCCTAAAATTTGGCCATACTGCATAAAAAATGCAGCCAGGTGCTCTCCGAAATTTGAGGAGGAACCTCAAAACGGCCACCCTGGTCCTTCTCCGACCCTCATATTCAGTTCTAAGGATCAAGTCCTTAGTAATTAACTCCTTTTTCGCCATTGCCAGGCAATCTTCTGGCGTGGGCAGCAGAATGTCCCACATGAAATAACCAGTACCTTTTATTATTCTTTGGGGTTTTATCCCCAGGGACAAAAGTGATTTAATCACTATGTCTTTCGTGGAACGACAAATCTTACGTGTTTTCTTATCGACCACGAAAATGGACACCATTCTCTTTGCGAACACATCGAGCTCTTGGACAACTTCGACCAGCCCCTCTTTATTTACAAGATGGGCATAATTTTTCGCCTTTTCCAAGAAATCCGCCATGTTCAAAATGCAACTTGGGGGGGACTTCCAACAAGAGGGCAACTCCTCAGCAGTCTTAGTTTGTGCCTCGCTCGGCACCTCGTTCTTCTTGCCAGTTTCACCATTTTTGGCGCTACTAGCTCGTTCTTCAGAATTAGGGCTAGCTTTAGCCCGCTTTTTTGCGGATTTATCCGGCATGTCGGCGGCTAAAGTCGCCCCGAAAAGGTCTTTTTTTTACACTCGACCGACTAGCCTCGTCGGCCATGTTGCAAAAGCGTGGTGAATACCACTTGCGGGTCTCTAAATTGTTTTCCAAAACCACGGGGAGAGGAGTTGGGGAAAAAAGGAAATAAATAAAAGAAAGCCTGGATAACCCAGGAAATTAAGATTTAAAAATAAACTAAAAGTAAAATAAAAGACAAACTAGATAAACTGAAAGAAAATAAACAGGTAAGACTTTTTTATAAAATAAAAATAAAAATGGCGCCCAAAGGCAGCCGAAAATAAAAGAAAAAACAGTAACTCCTCTCTTTTTTTTTCCAAAAATTCAAAAATGTACAAAAATCCGCTAAAGAAAATAAATTAAAAGCAAAGGAAAAACAAACTAGTCAAACGAAAAAGAAATGCGACCAAAGAAGAAAAAAAAAAAAAAAAAAAAAAAAAAAATTAAAACAAACAAAAAAAATGGAAAAATTAAAAAGAATAAAAACTTAAACAAAAACTTAACCGAAAAGACTTGGTGTGCCAATAAAGTTCGTCACTCAAAAAGTTCGTACAGAACTGAAGTAAATCTTCACGGTTCAAAACAGGCTCGTCAAACTGCAACACAGGATATATTAAAAAAAACGAGTTCGACGGTCAGAAAAAAAAACTGAAACAGACGGACCACAAAAGTCCTGTCAGGGAAAGCTCGGCTATTATTGGAATCGGCTGTATGAATAATTCTAAACTACTCGTTTTTATACAACTTGGCACAAGCTATATTCTCAACTAAATGTTGAGCAATAGCCGATTCCATATTCATGGGGGGAAGATAGCATATTCTATCTATCTTACCAAGTCGTATTTTGGAAGGAACGTGCTGATTTATTCTAGTTTCCAAATGCAAGGTTGTACGCCCCACATAACCAGCAGCACACTGGCAATTAAATTCATATACTAAATTACTCAATTTGATGTAGGGCAATACATCCTTGCGAAAAGACGGAAACGCAGACCTAGTTTGAAAAATGCTACGTAAAGCAACTGATGGGAAACAACCGGAAACCGACTTGCTAACCTGCTTAATTAAGCCCTGACCACTATCCCCAATCTGTTGGGGGATATTTTATTTTAACTGTCCCTCGCTATTTATTTATACGATAACCCTTCCCTCGTTACAAGTATATATACTTGTTCGTTATTTTAGTGTGTTCCCCCCTCTTTTTTTTTTTTTTTTGCTCTTCAATATCGCTATTATTCATTTCGCTAATCCAACGATTGTCTCCTGATGAGATGTTGGCTGAAAGGGCTCTAGAGACTTTTAATATTAAAATCAATGGTTTCCTAGTTTTTAAAACTATTTATAAATTTTGTACCTCCAAACTTTTTTTTATATATATATATATATATATATATATATATGAACAAACTGAGATAAATAGCTATATAGATAGATAAATATATAGATATGAACAAGATAGATAGATAGATAGATAGATAGATAGATATACAAGAGCAGACCAAAAATGTAATACTATTGTCATATTTGGGCGAGAGCTGACCAGACTTCACTCTCCAGCCTTGATAGAGTTCAAAACCGTCTCTGAGCCCCTGGGGGTCACGAATTATTCTCCACCCTTCAACCTCTCTCTCACAGGAGGGATGTGACAAGCCTCTAGCTCTCTGCCGCTACATCCACGGAAAGCGTTCGGATAATCCGACATTCTCTGGTTCCGTCAAGTCAAATCTTCACTTCAAGGACACGCCATGCCACTTACATAGTATAAAATCACCCACATTCCCTCCATATTCCATCGGTTAGAAATAAGTTCGATTCAAACAGCTTCTTCCCGCCACTGACTGCCATTACAATCTTAAACTGTTCAAGGCTAGGGTTAACAGATATCTTTCCCTATCCGTATAAACTACCTATTAATGTAACCTTCCTCGAGTGGCCCCCGAACCTTGTAGGATAGAAATTTATTTTGAGAAAACAATGCGTATTAGTAGGATATAGAATCCGAACATAAGTGAAGAAATCAGACAAAGTGGTAATCCTTTTTTATTGACAACGCGTTTCGCCTTTGTTAGGTAGGCGTCCTGTGGTCAGAAACTTGTGATCTAGAGACGCTTACCTAACGAAGGCGAAACGCAATATAAAAAAAAAAATAGGGTACTATTTTAATGGCGCAAATAGCTACGATGCATTTGTAATATATCTTCATAAAGCTGAATTTTGTAGGGCGGTTGATAACACGAGCAAAGCAGTAAAAAGCTGTTGCACCCATTCCTTACTTTGACACGGGCCTGTATACATACATATTTCTATAAGTCCGAAGCCTAATTAAGAAAAAAGCATTTTACACAATGAATATTTATACATCAGTAATTATGGTCAGGTAGCATTCTGACCCTGAAACCCGGGTTCAAATCTCACCATGGTCAATTTGTCAGGAAGGAGACTTCCTGATGTTATCGGACTGGAGGGATCGATCCTAGAGTGCGGCACCTTTGGAAAGTGCCTGAAAACCATACTACGGATGAAATTGGGTGCCATCGATAGTTGTGCTAGCACGAAGTCAAAAGTCATCGTGGCTGAGTGCTTGAGTCTGCTGGCCTTGTTCAATTGTTGATCACACTCTTTCCCAGAAAGGTCTGCTCAACATAGTTGCAGTATAAACCACAGGTTGGCTCTGTGGATGTTGAATAAACAAAAATGCGCCTGAGGAAGCATCTGCAATAGGGATTGGCTAGCCGCCCTAGGCGGAATACGAGTGATCAGCTATACATATACATGCATAATGTTGATATGGTGATGATGACGATTATTGTAACCATTTCCGGTTCCATTAGTCTGAGTAAATAAGTTTACCACGACTCGTATCGTCATTGCTTCGTGTTTTCAGTGGCCAGTCTCATATAACTTATGCCCGAACAATGTAAATTATGTAAAATTATTTTAAATAATTTTGTCTAGTTACAATAGACAGAATATTTATTTTTATATATAATTTTCTTCCCTGTCAATGCCCTTAATTCAGTGGTGAATATTAACTACATAGCTCCAACATAGCTGATAATTAAAACTAAAATTGTACAAAGTTGGTGTTGGGATCTTAAATGTGAAGCGAATAAAACAGCGTTTGAGAGGTCAAATGTAAAGTCTCGGTAAAAAACTAGGTAACTCCTTTTAGTACAGTTTTCTAACTAGGCGTCTACTGGCCCAAAGCATGAATTAAATTAAAAAAAGAAAAAAACAATAT
Source organism: Acanthosepion pharaonis (assembly GCA_903632075.3). NCBI lineage: Eukaryota > Metazoa > Mollusca > Cephalopoda > Sepiida > Sepiidae > Acanthosepion > Acanthosepion pharaonis. The sequence goes on from CAHIKZ030003537.1 coordinate 57,212, forward strand.
ATATATATATATATATATATATATATATATATATATATATATATATATATATATAATAAATTAATTGATTTAAAATATGGTTTTTTCGTTACACAGTTCTAACCATGTTTCAAAAATGGAAGCTGAAAGCCACGAATTTAATTTTGTGATTAAATTAAAGACATTAGTTCCATTTCATCCTCAAGCGAATTTTGGAGTAACTTTTTTAAAATTACTGGGTTTTAAATACACAGCTAAAACAAAATTCATGTTTCCAAGGTTACAGATAAATCTATTTTTCTAGACAGGGGTGGCTGGGTTTTCAATATGTCTATAATTTAATGTATCAGTTATTGCTACGTTTGGGTCGTGGGAAGGGATGTATTTTTCAATGAAATCTAACTTCCGTTAAAGCTTGTCGTCTAGATTTTTTTTTAAATTATATTGTAAAGGCTAAAATTCTTACGGCATTTTTTTTCCGTATATTTAAAGTATATTACGATTTTTAAAAAAATTTATATTTAAATGTAACAATTTTTAGTAGCGCAAATAACTTCGATGCATCTTTAATCCTTTCAGCCCTGACCGCCGTTTTACCGGTGGTGGAGAAAAATGACGTAATGCCCAGCCACCGGTTGAACAGTGGTAGGAAAAAATGACTTAATGTCCAGCCTTCCATTGAACGGTGGGTAAACACTTGTGTCGTGTGTTGCGATTGGTTGTTTTATTTTGAAGAGCCAATCAGAAATGCTGTAATATTCTGAAGTCATCGCACATTATACCAACATGTCCGGGCCTTTTCATCGTATTTTGTGCATGTATTTTGGATAAAACAGGGAAGCAGTCTGAGACAATATGTGAGAGAAAAGATCTCTACACAACTCAGCAAGTAACTGATATGTTTTTTGACTCAGGATCTCAGGCAGAAGGATTAAAATTGTTCAGGAACGGAGGACTCAAAGGGTTAATATATCTTCATAAACCTGCATTTTGTGGGACGTTTGGCAAAACTAGGTGCATGATATGAATGCAAGAGGAGGTGGTAGGAAGTGAACATTACTAAGATAAGGAGGATAGATAAGAAATGGCCTTTACGGTTTAAATTGTAATATTCAGGGAAGTAGTCACATGGGAGTCAGTTCTTGGAAAAACAACTGTGTCAGTAAAACTTTTATTTTTATATTTGGAATACGAAGGAAATAAGGATGATTCGACACGATGGAAGTGACATTGTGTGTCTCAGCAAAGGTCTGAACTGGAAGAACTAAGGAATGGAACGCTAATCTGAACATTTGCCATGGAAATAGCGACTAGGTAGCGATAGACTTATGATGTTGCAACTGTGTGAAAGAGTTTGTAGGATGGAAGATAAGTCCCTCCCCACAATATTTGAATTCCTTATTTTGCTTTGAAAGCATATTTTATAGTAAAGTTCATTCAGTACAAGGTTCAACAACCACTCTAGGTAGGGGATTACTGTTAAAATGGTTATTATGAATGAGATATCTAATATGAATGTAAGAGGGTGGTAGGAAGTGAAATTATGAGGATAAAGAGAAAATGGGGATGATTCGACTCGGTGGAAGTGACATGGTGTTTCTCAGCAAAGGTCTGGACTGGAAGATCTAAGGAATGGAACGCTCATCTGAACATTTGCCATGGAAATAGCGACAGAGTAGCGTTAGGCTAGCGCTGTTGCACATGTGTGAAAAAGCGCCTTAAAGTGAGGAATAAATCATTCCACTCATGACCGCGTAAACAATTTTGAACTTTATTGATTGAGTTGTTTTTACGGCTTATCAACCTTTTGCAGGTTATTTAAAGCCAGAAAATTTACATTTTTTTATATCATTTCACGCAAAGCATGCAATAAAGCCACTAAGACGCAAGGTGTTAGTTAGTGTTACAGAATATGAGACAAAAACAAACTATTTAGGAGAGATAACAATAAAAGAATTAAGAAAACAGAAGATAAAAATTGTATGAATTCTTTTTCAGATAACGATTTACTGATACAAGTCATACTAATTAATCCATAGCTGAGAGGGGGAGAGAAGTGGATTCACATCTTTCCTAAGAGTATTTATGCGTGAGTGAATGTAACGAACGCGGCTGGAATTGGAACTCGGCTCTCCGATTTCAAACATCGTGCCGTAATATATTATACCACCCGCACATTCAAGCTTACAGTACCTGGTATCCCCAAGCGTTCACCCATCTAGGTACTGACCAAGCTCGACGTTGCTTAACTTCGATGATCGCACAGGAACCGGTTTTAACTTTATCAAGGCTGGAAAGTAAGGACTGGAGAGTTATGAGACACGTGACCTGATCAATGGAGAGCAGTTCATTATAAAAAAAAAAGAAGTTGTTTTTAAATCAAGACAAAGAGATCCTTCAATACAATATTCAAGATCTAAATAAAGTTGGATCATATCAGATATGATCCAACTTTATTTGGATCTTGTTTGCGTAATATTTTAATGACAGCGAAAAACTAAATATAAAAATAAGCGTTACGCTTTATCGCGCCATCTGTTATTCATAAGATCCGGGCATTTCTTTCTTAATCGCGCACTTATTTAGTTTATGCATTAGTTTTGTACACGTCATATCTTATCCATTCCTGACCAAAATACAATCTCCAGTCTCCTTGCCAGTAAAATGGTTCGTAGACAGAAAAAAAAAAAATGAAATGAACAGAAAAAATCCTTATTCTTAAAAATGTTTCTTATCTTTCAACTGCAAAAGGCAAAACAATTCCTTTTCACTTCTGTCATCTGTAAAACATAGCCGTTATTTGCCAGCTGCAATATTCGAAAAATATCAACGCAACCACTGCCTTCGCATTTACACATCAACACCGACACATCAGCAATGGATGCAACTCTCGCTTAGCTTGCCAAAACGTTTGTTGCTAAGCAACAATCATTCTCAATTCAGTCCCGTAATAAATAATAATGAATCCACAGATTCCAATTTATTTTCGTTGTTCTTATTTTTTTTTTATTTCTTTAGGGATCTGTATTGGGGCCGGTGGTTAATAACGATAGGGGCCAACAATAGAGCGAGCTATTATGATAGAAGACATGAAATTAAGAATAGAAAAAAATAATTTTAAGATGGATAGGTATAATGGACAGAATTATATTTGATATGAATAGGGGAAAGAAAATTAGTTTGGGAGATAATAATAATAATAATAATAATAATAATAATAAATAAATAAATAAATAAAAGTAATTAAATGACAAGTAGACATGGCAGGTTAGGACAATATATTTATTGGCATGTCTGTTCAAACTATGGAATTGAAGTCCCGGATACATTGTATAAACAGCCCTCCGAATGATGTCACAAATGGTGATGGAATGACTTGATTATTCTGTGGAATTTCCCAATCCTCAGAGGCAGGAAAATTGATGCAAAGAAATAGACATCGTCATCAAAGCTTTCAAAAAGAAACTTGTCAACTAATTTATATGACTTGTCCATAGAATTACAATGCTTCTAAAAAAGAATTTCAAAAACTTTCAAATTATAAGGACCGGCAAATAGAATTAACAAAAATATGGAAACTTAAAATTACGATTATCCCTGCTGTGATAGGGGCTTTGGGTATGACAAAGAAGGGTACTGAAAATCTTGTGAGCAAAATTCCATCAGCATCTCAGAGCTACAAAATATGACCTTGAGCGAACTGTACATATCATACTCAAATCCCTCAACGAAACGTTCCAAATGGGCAAAAATAACACTGCCCTTTTTACTAACAGACCCCGGAGGAGACTTGTTAATTAATCACTTAAATGACTCTCTGGCAAAATTATACCACAAATATTATTATTATTATTATTATTATTATTAATAATAACTTACTCTAGATCATTGGTTATGATCTGACATCTGATTATAAGAGAAATACAAATCAGAAGCAATTTAAAAAAATAATATATTGAACGTGCTGTATTTTAAGTTAAGAGCTGTTCCACCCAGATAACAACATTACTGAAAACAAGTGGAATACTAAGGAGACTGCTGGAGTATTTAGGAGACTTTTTGTCACCAGATCGCTGTGTAAACAACCAATTACTGTTGGCGTCACTATGAGTCGAGAGGGTTGTCTGATTTAAGTTTAAGTGATGAAGTCATCCAAAACGACTTGACAGTCACATTTAGATTTATAGCAATCGTTAAACCTTTTCGCTAGGCATAAAATTAATTGTTGATAAAACTAATCAGGAGCAGCAACCGCTTCCCATCTTTTGGGCATGCATAAAAAACCCCCAAAAAACACAGGGAGCATGTCTGCTGTGAATCACAAGAGGCTAGCTCTGTTTTACCTCGGATCGGGATCAGGATCAGGATAGGATTAAAATTAGCGCTCCTTGCAATAGACACACATAGCGTAGACAAGACTCCAACAGAGTAAGTTCAACTTTTCCATCATTCTTTACGGTGACACTCTTGTCTTAAGAATATTCCTTGAATTCGTACTTTCCTTCAACAATTATCAGTTAATCTGCAGTTTAGCACCCGCTCTCAGTTTGCATTAAAATTTTCTAAATACTTACATTTATGTGTAATTCGAATCTGGCTTGATAAATTTGTTAAAATCTGCGGAAAGCTAAACGCGGAAGACTACGGAAAGCTAAACTCGAAACTGATCTTTTTTGTCTAAATTTGCCTCAATTACTGCGCACGAGAACTATTTACGTAAACACGCTCAGTTTGCGCAATAATACCTACACTGATAGCTATTCTGCAGCGAATGTATACAAACAACGCCCGTAATGGCTGCCCGCGACGCAAATTAATCCAAACTTTCACTGTCGATAACTCCAAAACGGCAGATTTTATCAAATTTATCAAGCCAGATTTAAATGGAACATGTACAATTACACATAAATGTAAATATTCTGGAAATTTTTAACGCAAACTGAGCGCGGGTGTTACACTGCAAATTAATTGAAGTATCTTCGAAATTTTTTCTACACAAAAACATTCCCGATAGAATAAAAGCGTCTATCTGGTTTTTGTTTCACTCTTTTGTATGTTTATTTTCTCAACTAATTCAACACTTTTAGTTTTTGTTTGTCAACACACAACACCTTCAAGCAACGACCCTTAACCTAATAACAACAGAGTCACCTTTGAACATTCACAATGGGAGACGGTGCGAACTGTGTTACCTGTCTTGAAAGCATTTCTAACCCCGGTCCCACATGCAAAGGTATACACTACTTTTATCAAAACTACGTGAACCTTGTGTTCCTCATCGTCGATATCTCCGTAGAATGTATTTCCTCACAAGTTACCAATCCATCTTCATGTTCTCTTTACTTAAAAAAAAATGTCCGTCTCAGATTTACAATGGTTGGCACCTGGCCTCTCGGTCATGGCGTAGCTTTTTATTTCCTGTGTCAGATTAGAACCTATAATGTGATGCACTCAATATGGCTGAAAGAGAAATAAGAATCATAATATTCTAAACTTTATTTTAGTGGATACGCGTGTTTCAGTAGACATCCTATATTCTTTTTAAACAGCCCGAGTTACGTCTACCGGCCTGTGCATTCGAGAGACTCAAAAAAGGGAATGTGTTCTCCAGAAAGGTTCGAACCTGCATCTCCCCACTTCACAACGGAGAACACATATTATTTGGTGAGTCGCTTGAATATGCAGGCTGCTAGACGTAATTCATAGTTTAAAAAAAGTAAAATAAAGAAAACACAGGGCGTCTACTCAGACACGTGTATCTATTAAAATAGCGTTCGAAATTCTTTAGAAATGAGAATGTTAAACACTTAGCGCTTGCTGCGTAACACTGTGTTCGGCTATTTTTTTTATTATTTATGGCTTGTGGGAGGTGCGGTCCTAAATCCCATTAATTATCGAGAGAAGGATAATTCTGAACCAGATGTACTGGCTTGGTCATGTTGTCAGAATGGGTAGTGAGAGACTCTCGAAACAAATGCTCTATTGGAAGTCAACCAAAGGGGAAAAGCCGCAACGTAAACCAAGGAAGATGTATAACGATGTTGTAAAAGGCAACCTTAAAACCCTGGGGTTTGATGTGTACAACTGGGGAAAAGTTAACCAAGAGTCGTTGGAGGAAGCTCATCAACGGTGGATTTAGAGATTTTGAACGGAAGCGGATGGAGTACTCGGCACTGAAGTGTCCACTAAAACAAAAGCACAGTATCTACAGACATCCAGCAAGAATTGAACTGTAATATGCTCTCAAGAGCACATTTGGCAAACCATCTCAAGTTGCGTCTCTCAAGAAGGAATCAAGCAGTTTGCGAGGAATTTTTACAGCCACGCTCACCACAGCGTACCGGTTTTACATGTGACTTAGTATATATATCAACTGGTGGTTTGATCAAACATTCCAAAATATACATGTATAATTGTAATTTGTGAAAATTTCTCGGACATTCAGGCCGGTAAATGCTGTTTAATACCGTTTATTATAAACAGAGCATTTACTTAAATATTTGTATCTATAAAAAGAATGTATAAACATAAAAATGTCTTAATATATATATATATATATATATATATACGTATTAACATGACGTGGAGAAATGGTAAAATATAGTTTGAATCTTTTTCTTCAGTAAAATCGATTGTATGTTCTATCCTGTTTAATTTATCGACAAGTTCTGGTAGTGAAGTATCGCGAGGATTTATTAATAGGGCATCATCACTGCATCGGAAATATGCTGCGTCTCTTGGGAAACAAAACATTGAAAGAAGCTGGATTCTAAAAATTCTAGGAAGGAGACATGGCAATATAGCGCTGAGCAGCGAGCCCATCTGTAGGCCAAAGTTCAGTCTATAAGAATTGCGGTTTATTTAATTTGTTTTTGTTATAAGTGAAACTACACTTTAAAAAAAAAGTTACATTTCTTTACGGTAGTGCGTAGTGATTTTCTGCAAGGAAAGTCTGTAAAAAGAAGTAAATAGGCCAAAGGCTACCGGAAGTACCCCGCACCGTATTACTAAACACTATGGCAGTAATGGGGGACGAATGACCAACAAGAAGTCCGATTTTTTCTTGTCGTTAACTCCAAAACGGTAGGTTTCTTCATAATTTACTTGTTGATTCGAGTTCAGCGTTTACATCTGCACGGAATTATGACGATTTGGGAAAATTTTAAGGGATATTTAGCGCGAGTGTAAAATAGAAATTTACCAGTATTGCCGTTGATAGGGAAATAACATTGGTTTGTAACGAGACGACATATTTTTATAATTTTATCCGTTGGTAGCAACCTCATTCAGTAGCATTCTAACTTGAGTGACTCTTGGGCCTTCCAATCCATCTGGTTATATTAGTAACAGTGCAAGAATGTCAATTAAGTGTTATACACCATACACACTTGAGCGATCATGCCTCCTTCAATTCATGACTGACTAGACAGAAGATTTTCCCGCAGGAGTTTGTCGTTTCATTCCGCGGTCAACTGGGTGCCAAACAAGGCTATGAAAATATAGAACAATGTCTCTTCTGCTATTCAACCCATATCTGTGGGGAGAAGTGATGGATTCATACCTTTCCCAAGGGTATTTGCGCGTAAGTGAATGCAACGACCTCAATTGGAATTCGAACTCGGCTCTCCGTTTTCTCATTCCAAGCCGATATCCATTACATCACAACGCACATCCGTTCTCGAAAGTACCAGGTCTATTCATGGCCAGCTTTTACTAATGATATAGGGACATTAAATGCTACAAGGAAGATTTATAATGCGGGTTGTTCGTAACTCACTTTTACAGGTTTCTTTTCATTTATTTAAGAAGTGTTAACTTCATTTAGTAGCATTCAACCTTGAGTGACTCTTGGGCCTTGTGTTAAGCGAACATTTATTTAAAAAAAAGTAAAGGGTTCTCTTCAAAAAGCAAGTTATCTTTGAAGAACAACGGATGTTTATCAGCCGAAATGTAGTGACAGAAACAAAAGCGATAATGATACCCGTCCTAATAACTTGTAATACAAGAGAAATATTTCGTTTGGAAACTTCAAACAATTTTTGAAAGGCATCATCCAAAACCTAGTGATACAAACAACAAGGATAAGGATACACTCTATAATTTTGAAAATATTCTTTATTACTAGAAGAGGTGGCGTATTTATTCTTTGTTTTGTTTCATGGAATTTAACATGTTGCGAATCTGTATGTATTTTTGTGGGTACGTGTTCGTATCTAAATAATTACAGAAGCATCCAATAATTTGAGCTTTATGATTGAGTCCTGAGTCAGAAATAGTTTATATGGTAAACAAACTGTTTATTCTTTTTCTATATATAAACTGTAATGAAACAAAGTTGTCAATCTCTATTGGGTACGCTCGTTTTCTTGTTAGGGTAAGTATAAGTACGGTATTAAGAGCTCAAGTCAGCCTTACTCAGAGATGGAACAACAAAAGGAACGTTTATACTTACTTTATCGTTGGAGGTTGGTTATGGTTTGTCCGTTTTCTTGGTTCAGAAGTTAGGTTAAATAAGTATAAATACAATATTAATGGTAGACCTCAAGTCACCCTTACCCAGAGTTGGAACATCAAAAAGAATGTTTGTACTTACTTTATCGTTGGAAGGTTTAAACATGGTTATGGTTTGTTCGTGTTCTTGGTTCAGAAGCTAGGTTAAATAAATATAAGCATCGTTACAAATTCCACGCTCAAGTCAACCTTGCGCTGAGTTGGAACAGCCAAAGAGAAAGCTTGGCTTATTTCGTAAATGGAGGTTTTCTTAAAGACACACACGCATGCCACGCGTTGGAAAGTGGGAAGAGGTGTGCCGTCAGTGACTCTGGGAAACTAACGTTTCCAGCGGAAACGTAAATGCTAAATGTTGGAGGAGGGCGGGAGAAAAGTTGCCTTTTTATAGACTTAACAGTGCTACTTAACGGTGTTAACAAGTGGGGTAATCATATTTTCGGTTCCATCATGAGAAAATGTATTTATTATTATTATTATAGATTTTATTTCATTTTCTCATAATTATTATCGTTGCCATAATAGTTCGAATAAATAGTTCGACAGCCTTCAGGTCTACAATCTATGAGGAAAGAAATGTAGTTTTAATTTATTTGTTTAAACATTATTTTTTTAAATGGAAACACATGTTTGAGCAGATAGTCTGTTTTTATGCATCTATTAAATTTATTTCTTGAATATTCAGACTAATAGATGTAAATAAATAAATATACTGTTTAATAAATAAATAAAAACAGAGCATTTACTCAAATATGACTGTCAATTTTAAAAATAACATTTAAACAAATAAATTAAAAAAATAAACCCATTTCGTAAAAAAAAAAAAAAAGCGATGTATATTAGAAAAAAATGAACCCTGGCTTTCTTTGCGGATTATACACCGAAAAGAAAAGAATTGTTTGGCTTTCCTAGCAGGGACAAAAAGCATAAACAATGAGTCCAAACGTCCGAAAGATTCTTGGACTTTTCTTGGATGTTAATACGAGCTAGCATAGTTCCCATAAAAATGGCAGGATTTTTTCTTTTTATAGATGGATAGGAACTTCTGCAGAGGATTATCTTTGCACTCTGTAAAGAATGAAATCGATAGGTTCGCCCATCGTCCAGTTCACACTCCTCCGAGGCCTCTTGAACAGAAATTGAGGTTTATCACTTGTTTCATGGTTTAGGATTGGGTTTCCGGTTCCTTCTGAAGCCTTTTCCTTCTCTTTCACTTCCGGTGGTCATTTGCGTCTTGGTGGCTTTATCACCTTGCTTGGGATGGTGCTTCTTAATCTTTAACCCTCTACCTCGAGTGGCTCTTGAGCTTTGTACAGGGTGAATATCATTATTAAGTGTTTGTTAAGTCACACTTCTCTAATTTCTGTCTAGGATTAAAGTATAGCATTTCTTGGCACTGGCTAGTAATCTCAATAGCGAATATCGTTTGCCTGAAAACTGGCATCACCAAAAACGTTAAATTGATTTTTTCACTTCGTCGAATGCTTCATTCACTTTAAAAAAAATCTAAATTAAAGGGAGATAACTTTTATATCTGAATCCAGATTTTTTTTTAAATTATGGATAATTTAAAAATTATACTTGTTAATTCGATTGTCGTCTAGTTCTCAAATAATATCTTTTTCTCTATAAATTTATTATTGAAATCTTCATTCATGTAATCGCTTAAAGTCATGATTTTATTCTAGGAATATTTAAAAACGTGAAAAAAATGACGAATAAAAGCATTTACATATTTTTTTCTATTCAAAAAACATTCTTAAATAAATCAAATATTTAAAAAAAAAAACATCTGTATTAATTCGTATTTGTCCGGCAAATGAAAAACAATCAATTTACTGACTTTTAACTGATTTCAACATTAAATAATCATCCGAAACAAACCAACTGACTCATATCTCATAACTTATAATTAAGCAACAATCACGCTAATGCGTTCAGATATCGCAGTTACCTCCCTTTAATTTTCTACGCTTTGATTTTTCGTTGAGGTAAACAAAACTCTTCGACGAAATAAAAATTCTATTTAATGCTTTTCGGTGAAGCCAGTTTTCAGACAAATGACATTCGCTGTTATGAATCAAACTCGTCTGCTCTATGAAAAAATACGATACATTCTCATTATCATTTCTGTGCGGTGTCCCTTCAGGACGTGGTTGATCATGGCTTTCGACAAATTCTAGTTCCTTGAGCATCTAAGCAACATTTGACAATTTAGCATCCCTTCTTTCTTTCCTCTGCGATCCATTTACACAAGCTCATTGTATAAGTTGCTCACCGTTTCTCTCTATCCCAGTTGCATTCAATACACACACTGAGTATTCAATTTCTCAAGCCGTCTTTTCTCATAAGGTAACTTGGAAATTTAAACTTTCTGATATTAAGATGGAGTGTCTTTCTAGTTCCTGTTTTTTAAAGCTTCCTCATTGGTCACGTGTTCTGACTATATCGGCATCTGTTAGTAGAACCACAACTCTATCGCGTCGAGTCACTTGTAAGGAAATTGTCCAGCATTCCTGTTTGTCTACGATAAGCGGTTGACGGCTGTATGTTGGGTAGAACACCGTACAGCCATAAACTGCCTATCTATTCATTTCTAAACGATAATAGAATTGAGAAAGGCGAAGCAGTGAAAGAAAAGGAAAAGGTGACGTGAAGGAGAGAAGCCGAAGAAAAACAAAAAAGGATGAAGACAAAAAAATATAGATATAGGGAAGCTTGTATTCAGTTTTATTACTCCTTTACCCCTTTGATAAACAGATAAACAGGACAAAAAAAATTCGTTAGAAACAAAGAAAAGGCTACTGAAATCTTACGTGAAATCTATGCTCCTATATGGCAGTGAATACTGGACAACCTCCTCAAAGATGAAGAAAATACTTGAAGCAATAGAAATGTGGTTCTTCAGAAGGATGCCGAGGATGCCATGGACCAAAAATGTGACCAACAGCAAAGTTTTAGAAAAAATGGAAACAAAAAGGAAACTTATACTTAACATCAGGAAGAGACAGTTTAAATTTCTATGGCACATAATGAGGAAAGTGGGCTTGGAAAATTTGATACTCACAGGACAGACTGAAGGCAAGAGGGACAAAGGAAAACAACACATAACAGACTTAGTGAGCTTAACTAAATTGATGGCAGAACAAAATGTAGGAGAAATAACAAAAACAATATATAAAAGGACAGGAAATTGTGGAGAACCATGATCGCCAACGTCTTGAGAGGTCATGACACATAAAGATCAAGCTTTAATACTTTTTTCTTCCTTTGGGGTTTGGCCAGGACATAGAATAATGAAACTGAAGACAAAAATCTGTTGCAATTCGAGAAACAGGACAGAGAAGAACACTTTATTAAATTTACTAATCATTTGTGTTTACTAATAACGTAATCATTTGAGGCTCATTATAAGATCAGCAATCATATATTCATCGACTTTTTCTACTTAATCTAAGACTTCATCATCACAAATTTGGTTTTCCTCCCGACATTGCTTTTAGCATCCATGTAATACTAAATATCTGAGATTGCGTGTTTGTGTGGTGCGTCTGTCTGTCCGATGCATTATGATTTAAGTTAATCTGATTTAAGTGAATAAAATTAAAACATACGAGTTGTTTATACAGTAAATACTTTTATTTTAACTTTCTTCAAACAGACAATTTCTTTTAATTAAAACATTTTAAAGTTAAAGACAGACGCAAAGAGATCCCGCCTTGCTGTTTCGCCCAGTTGCTTGTAGAGTAATTATTTATATTTCAGCCTTCTTTAAACAAACAATATTTTAAAAATATTTTTTTGGAATATTTAAAAAAATATTTTAAAGTGAATATGATTTTAAAATATTTTTTGGCATATTAAAAAAATAATTTTAAGTTAATCTGATTTAAAGTCCAAGTTTATCCCGGAAGATCTGTTCCTGTTAAATAATGTAAACAATGAAAAAACGTTAAACATGAACTTGTAAACCAGACCAATGATGACCCGAACGAATTGAAATATTTAACTGGAGCTTAATAACATTAACTTTCATTTCAGTGGAATGTTAAAATCGACTTCATTGTTTTATAACCTGAAACGTCAGTGACCCAATGGGTCACGAGTTGTCTAATATAAACTATTTCTGATTCAGGACTCAATCCGAAAGTTCAAATGTACGAATTAGTCTTTGCCTGTCTCGTTCTTAGTGGTGGATTCCATTGTAATGTTAACATGAAGAAAAACTCCAGCGTTCACGCGCGTGCGCGCGCGCACACACACACACGCACACGCACACACACACACACGCACACACACACACACACACACACACACACACACACACACACACAGAAATCTTTATCATCGAATTTTTAAAGTTCCAAAAATTCAAAGCGGTATGAATAATATAATATCGATCAAAAGGTTACTTGTTTCTCTTGTGGGATTGCATTTTGATCAAATTATTCGATGATTTTGATCAACTTTACACGTGTGTGTCAGAACATTGTGAGCATCCCCGTATTGTGTAAGTGTATGCGCATTTGTGGGGTGTGTGGACATGTGTATGTTTAGGTTTATGGTGTGTGCATATCAGACGGACTGTCTAGAGAAATCAGAATGAGATTCGCATGTATACAAAAGCATGGAGTGATGAAAGAAAGAAAGAAAGAAAGATAGAAAGAAAGATAGTGATAGAGAGAACTGAAAGTTTCACTGAGGAACACGCACATGTAACAACTACACAAATCTTTCCCTCTTGATTTGTAAAGCTATGGGTGCATTGACACCAATAATTTATCATTGTAGTCTTAAAATAATTTTGGATAACATACAATCCATATTTCTAATTAAAATTCATTATCATTGTGCTGTTAACTAACAAAAACATTTATTATAACATGCAAACTTTATTTTTCAATAACATACATTATACGGAGTAATGGATAGCGGCTTGGATTGAGGAATCGGAGAGCCGAGTTCGAATTCCAGTGGAATCCATTACATTCACTTACGTGCTAAAACCATTGAATCCTTTTCTTCTCCCAGTAGTAGGTTTCTATAGCCTTAGATGGCAACTGGTCTACCGCAGGAAGAAATGGCAACATACTGCGGGAAAAATCTTCCTCGCTGTAATCATGTATCGAAAGATACATGATCGCCTAAGCGTGTATCACGCATGGCACAGAACTGCTGACTGACATTATACAGTATTTCTTTGTGTGTGTGTGTGTGGTGTTAAGCAACAAAATGTTTAAGATGCCAGAAAAACTTTATTTCTCATCCCAAACAAATATCAGACACAGGCATGCATAATTAAAACCTTTTAAAATTACTTTGATCGTCACCATCTGATGCAAAGTGCTCAGCATAATCATCGTCATATGGGTCCTAGTCGGTCGTCTTATACTACGGATATCAGATAAAATCACGAAAATTTATCTAGCTTTTAGGTCTCGTTTAATCTATCGGTCGCCTTATACGTGGAAATATACGGCAACTTGATTTATGTGGGCGTCGAAGGAAAACCAAACCAGAACTGTAATCGTTCTTTTATGATGAACTACACAATTTACTTTCATTATTGAATAATGATCTCTGTCTGAATCTTTAGAGTGAAAAGTTATCGTTATTGATATTATTTAAATGCGGACTGCTGTCCTCGTCTATTTTGTTATTAGAACGTTTTGCACGTTGTGTCCTTTAGCCATCATAAAGTAATTGTTGATCCAGTTCATCTTCAGGCAAGCCCCTGATGAAGTTCGGAAGGCAAAACGGTCGAAGCTTTGTGATAATAATAACAATAATAAGGATAATGGTTCGCTTGTAATAATGAGAACTACTAATTATACAGGAATGAAAATATTTTTTTTCGTGGCCTTTTATGATCTTTCGGCTAAATTTTGTAGTTCATCATAAAAGAATAAAATGTTGGTAGAGAAAAGCTGTATTATGGGCAAGAAAATTGTCATATACCGTACCTATGAACACTAAAGAGTATCTCCTAATCCTCATAAATACGTTGGACATTATTGTAAGTGGAGGCAACATGCTGTCTAAGAAGTCCATCACTAGCAGTGGTTTACCTATTTCACGCCGCTGGCGAGTATTGTATTTTGTTGATGTTATAAAGATTACCATTTAATTTCCAACCTTCGTTTTGGTTATTCCTCATTCAGTAACCCTTTCTAGCTTACAACAAAAGTAAAAGAGTAATTTCTCAGGAATTAATGAACTTTGTTTTAGGGTTGTAAGAAATAATGTCAGATTAAAAATAAAATCATTCATTTCCCTGAAAAGACGTCTTAATGAGTTATTTAAAGAGGAAACATATTTTGCATTTTTTACGAGAGGCTATCGCATGAGCAATCTTTTGGAGACAAAAAAATGATATTTCTAGATACAAGTCCTACTATTTAGCCCATAGCTTTGGAGGTTGAGAAGAGACTGATTCAATCCTTCCACAAGGGTATTTGCGCGAAAGTAACTGTCACGAACTCGAGCTGAATTAAAACACAGCTCTCCAATTTTTCATTCCGAGGTGCTAACCATTACACCATCAGCACATCCGGCACAGAGAGAGAGAGAGAGAATGTGCGAGAGAGAGAGAATGTGCGAGAGAGAGAGAGAGAGAAGGAAAGGGAGAGAAAGAAAAAAAAGAAGAGAAAGTGAGAGAGAAAGAGTTGTGGAGAGAAAGAAAGAAAGAAAGAAAGAGAGAGCGAGAGAATGTGCGAGAGAGAGGGAGAGAGAGAGAGAAGGAAAGGGAGAGAAAGAAAAAAAGAAGAGAAAGTAAGAGAGAAAGAGTTGTGGAGAGGAAGAAAGAAAGAAAGAGAGAGAGAGAGAGGAAGTAAAATTCAAAATGTAAAGAAGACTGAAAAAAGTAATAAAATTATGTATTTTTGCCGTCAGTGATTATCCTGTCTAAAAAGGATTATATATATATATATATATATATATATATATATATATATATATAAACAATATTAATTAGTTTTAATAAATGAAATCGTCTGGGGATAGATGAAATCAAAGGTCTTCTCCAGTAATAAATAAATTTTATAACGAATTTCAGTTGGCATTTTTTATTTTTTTCACATTTACAAATATAATTTTGCTCTTTTCGCGGTGCGACTAATTTAATCTCGGGGGCACATTGCGTGGAGTGGGGCACATTGCGTGGAGTGGGGCACAGTTTTGGGAATCACTCTTTTTGTCCCCTTAAAACACGCAGCGGTCTCACTGTGACGCAAAGTAGGTAACGTGAGAGAGCTGAAGATAGGCTGGAGAGATGGGGAAACAGAGGAAATGAGAAATTGATTTATCAACGATATTTTATCGATGCTCCCCATGAATCACTGTAATAATAAATAACAATCCAATGAAGGATTTTAAGAGAAAGTCGGGTGACCTCATCGGAGAAGACCGCTTCCATCAGCAACTCAAAATTGAAGCCTAATAACACCGGATAGTATCGAATCGAGGAATTATGAGTCAGTGTAGGCCACTTCTTAAATAGACTGCTTCACAAGTAAAGAAAAAAAGAAAATGGAAATAACTTTTAGCATTACTTAAATAGACTCGTCCACTCGTCAAAAATAAGAAAATAACTTTCTGCATTGCTTAAATAGATTGTTCTATTCATAAAAAAAATAGTCATTATTTTTTATACTAAAATAGATTGGTTCACTCGTAAAAAAAACTAAGAGCAAAACTTTCGGCACTAATTAAATAGACTAGTCCACAAGTCGAGTCCGAATTCCAGTCGAATCCATTACAATACACTTATGTGCTAATACCCTTGCGAAAGGTATGAAACCTCTTCTTCTCCTCCACCTATGGGTAAATAATAGGACAGGCCGGGTTCTATAGCCTTTGATGGCAATTTGTCTACCGCAGAAAAAAATGGCAACCAACTGCGGGAAAAAATCTGCCTCGTTAATCATGTATCGAAAGATACATGATCACCTAAGCGTGGCACATAACTGACTGACTGAGTCCACGAGTATAAATATATATATTTTTATAAATAAAAAAAAAATTTGGCACTACTTAAATATATTGGTCCACTCGTAAAAAATAAGGAAAAAACTTTTGGCACTACTGAAACAGATTAGCCCACTCGTAAGGAATGAGGAAAAATGTTTAGTAATACTGTTTTTTTTAATCATTTCACCCCAAGCAAGGCGGGAATGCCACTAGTACGCACGGAGTTACAGAAAGTGAAGGCGAGACGAGACTGGTTATAGGTGTGTGGGGGGGGGCAGTGGAAAGGAGAAAGCTGTACGGGGTTCGAGAAGATAGAAGATGGCGGTTGACATTGCATTAATATTTTTGAAGATTGTAGTTATCAGGGAAGCAAGTAAGCAGAAGGTTGTTCTACAGGCGGGAAGTGCGAGAAAAGAAACTGCTGAAGTAGAAGTGGCAGTTGTATTTAACTATTTCAACAGTAAAAAGGGTGGGACCTAGATGCCAATCTAGTAGCACGCTTAAATTCACGTAGTCGGGGAACCAAGGAAAAAAAACTCATCAGAGCAGTTGCCATGAAAATATTTGCAGAAAAGACAGAGGGGAAGCCATGCCACGTCGGTGAAAAAGTGACTGAAGTCGAGATGCCACGTAAAAAAATAGAAAATGTTTTGGCATTACTTAAATAGAATTGTCCACTAGTAAAAAAACAATGAAAACATTCAAATCTTTTTTGGCACTACTTAAATAGACTGGTCCACTTGTAAAAAATAAGGAATTATTTTGAAGGAAATGATTTTTGAACATTAGCAATCTTTGAAGTTTCCTTGCACCACGACACTTGTCAGAATCTAAGAATATAGAATTTCTGAATTTATTTAGAAGATGGGGGGGGGTCTAATCATAATATCGATACAGTATCAAATCAATCAATGACTTTGACACACACGTGCGCACACAAGCATGTACCCAACGCCTAACACACACATACAAAACAGACACATATGTGCCTACATACACACGCACACAACATACACACAACAAAAGCATAAGCACATATACACAGATGCACACGCACAGCACACATGCAAACACAAAACAAACACATACTGCACATATAGACAAACACGCATAGATGCATGTATCTGTTGTGTGTGTATATTGTACGTTGCGTACGTGTGTGCGTAAGATGTAAGTGTATAGGCGCGTATGTATTTGTGCGTTGCGGGTATGTTTGCGCGCGTGTGTAGGCTGGCGCTTATATGTTTACTTTGTGCATGTTTGTTGCATACACATGCTTGTGTTTATGCGTGTGTGCACGCATGTGTGTGTTTTGTGCGTGCCTCTCTGTGTGTGTATGTATGTGTGTGTCAGAGTAAATTCACATATTTGGCTGTCATAAAGCCCGCGAAAACCCACGACACACCATTTGTAGCCATTGTTTAGTTTTCTTTCATTTTCCATATTACTGATGCTACTAGTTATGACAAGCGATGAGAAACGTAATATACCCTCGTGTGGTTGTATGCCTGTCTTAAGTCTCAACCCCTTTATTACTAAGATTATCTTCTGGGCTGGAGCGCTTGAGTGTAATAAAGAGCGAAATGGTTGGTGAGAGAAGAGCAACTGTGCTGATGTTGCCGTGTGCCTATGAGTGACAGTCTTGCAGCAGTAGCAACAGGCGGAGAGAAAAAAACATGGCGATAGCATTCAAAGTAACGGACATCAAGTCTGAGTCACCATCGTCATCACGAACGACGTCACCGTCCTTATGATCATCGTCGTCGTAAGCATCATCGCTGTCTGCACATATTACAGGCGGTGTCATTTTGCGCCATGGTCACACCCCATTCCTTGCGATTACCACTATTACAGCTGCAAGCACGCTTAGTCTTCACTTGTCTGTGAATTACCCGTCGTAAGTAACGTGGGTGCTTGATGTTAACTTATTACTTGAGATATAAGTGTCAGATCACTGAAACTATGATCTCAAGTAATAGATCAGAGTGAGTTTTCTCAGAATGATCACAGCGAATTTTCCGAGCTGCCGTAACTTCGTAATCACCATTAGACTCATCCAACTGTTTTCGAATCCGCTTCACCGTCCTCATATTGACACCCAAACACTCTGGAATGTTCGTATTCGCTTCCGGCGAGAATGCCAAGCAGTACAGTAAATTCAACTTCTCTATTTTACGACTAAAGTTTTTTTTTTCAGTTCTTTTGTTTCCATATATATATTACATCAAATGTTATTATTAGTGGTAGTTGTTTTTGAAATAGAATCCGCAATAGAATGCAGAAAGCATTGGTCTACCAAGATTCGTCTCCGAGATGACGCTTGCGTTGTATCGAAACTGTGGATTCGAATCTCGGTATTAGATGCGCACTATATATATATATATATATATATATATATATATATATATATATATATATATATAAAGTGCAGGTATGCAGAAAATAGAAAAGAACACGTTGGGTGCATAATCCGGAGTTCCTTAGTATTTTTGTTTTTTATTTTTAAGAAGACAGTGCTCCGTACAGAAGTAGAGCTTATATTATAATAATATTTTTTTGTTTAAAAATATGATTCCTTCGCTACATGAGAGTTCTCATGTTTCAAAAACGAGAGCCAAAACCATCCAAATAATTATTAAAATTAAGTTGAATTGAGGTGTTTAGCTCCGTTTCATCTTCAAGCGAAATTTTAGGAATGCCTAAAAACACACGTAAACCAAGAGATAGTTTATTTCTAAAATTTCGGTTGAAGATGAAACGGGACTAAACACCTCAATTCAACTTAATTTTAATAATTATTTGGATGGTTTCGGCCTCGTTTTTGAAACATGAAAACTCTTATGTAACGAAGGAATCATATTTTTAAACAAAAAAAATATATATATATATATATATATATATATATATATATATATACTGATGATACCTGATTGATTGATAGAAAATACGCCAGCAGAAAGGTTAATTTTACAAATATATTATGCCGTGTACATATACAACATGCGATGGATAAATTGTCGTCCAAATTACGCAAAAATGAAAATAACACTGAATCTCATTTTAACAGGTATATTTACAAAAATTAAACAAAAATATATTTAAATACTGAAGAGCAAATTTATTCAATAAAATCGCCATTGGCTTCAAGCTTTGCCACCAGACAACTTTAGATTCTCCTGTAACTCTTCTGGCCGGTCTCCATGTTTAAGCTGGTGAATGCTGCCATAATCCTTGCCTTAACTTCATGTTTGGTGTTACAACAAATTTTGTTGAGCTCGCGTACAACTGTGCCCCACACATTATAATGAATGGGGTTGCAGTCTGGGGAGTTAGGAGAGCATGGTCGCAGAAATTGTTCTCCTGCTTGTGTTGGCATGGTGCAGACTTCTGTCGCCAGACATAGGGTCTTCCAGCAGCCACCCTCTTGAACCAGGCCATCGCTACTTCCTCAAGGCACTTGATGTAACCCTCTGTGTTGAGCCTCAGGCACTGCAGGAAGATGAATGGGGACAGAGCGTCGTCATCATTAGTGATCACTCCAAATACCATGATGTTGAATGGATATATCGTCCAACTCTTTCCGAGATATCAGTGTTCTTATCATTTTTGCGTAATTTAAACGACAATTTGATTTATCCAATAACCATATATATATATATATATATATATATATATATATATATATATATATATATATATATATTTAAATAAATTGTTGGAGGAACCGTAATATTGCAAGGAATAGATACAAATTATTTCCTAAAGGCATTATGAAAAATAAAAAATAAGAAATGATAACACTTACAGAACAGACCAACCGGTTTCGTTCCCAAGCTCATCAGGGTCGACTATATATAATATGGACTGGATCAAATATAGATCAGTATAAATCAAATATGAATTAGAATCCGACAAAATGATAGGATAAAGAGCAAATAGGAAACGTTTATAAATTTAAGCTTCAACAGAAAATGAAATGTGAACGAAAAAAGAAGATTCTTGTATTTTTCATTTTTGCGTTTTTTTGACTTAACATATACTTTTTTTGTCAACCAGCGTTCATGAGTAGAATTTTTGTGTTTGTGTATCACTATATTAGTTTGTCTATACGGGATTTGTATGAAAACGTGTGTACGCGTGTATGCGTTTGAGCATCTAGTGAGCATGTTTTATGTCTGGTATTGATTTGGACATGTTTTGTGTGATAGTCAAAGAATTTAAGTTACACCGGTTGTGGTTGTAGGCAGACAAATCTTAGATTTTATAAGAGTTGGTTATATAATAAAATGTCTTTATTGATGATAAAATATTTATCAGGATTCATTCTAAATATTTTCTAAGTAATAAATTATATTTTCTAATACTTGTAGCATTTATTAATTCAAGTTTATGGCCTGTTTTGTTTATGCATGTTTTGTTTCTGTGTATTGCGAACGCGTTGTCTCAATACAGGTCTCTCTTATGTTCGTAGATGTGGGCTTTTAGATTTCTAGATGTTTCCCTTATGTAGCTTTTCTGACATTGCAGGCTTTTTATATCATAATCTTTTTCTTGCTAACTATATCTATGATTATCTTGGAGGTGATGGTAAAGATCTTAGTATTTCTCAACCTCTGTTCCCAGAGCGCTGGGTGTTTCGCAAGAGGCCTCTGAGTGTGTTCCACGAGAGACAGTGATAAATAGGTTAATGCATTTTTCAGTATTTTTTGTTTAATTTTATATTCATAATTTTAATATCTATGTACGGATAATTTTAACTTAACTATTATTATCAGGATTATTATTATTATTATCATGTCGACATATATATTATCTAACTATACAGTAGGGGGTCACCCCTCCCCTACTGGGGAGCCGTTTCGGTCACGAAAGAGAAAACCTCTACATCGCTTGAGGGGTAAGAAACAACTCTCTGAAATCTTTCTCCTATCTCTTTCACACGCTAGCTCAGCCAATAAAAATCGACTTCCCTATTATAGCTCATATCTAACCGCAGCTGTTAACATCCGGAACTCGGAGCCGAGATACACTTCCCATAAAAATAAAAAAAAACAAACTTCCTCCTAAACTATTATTTAACATTGGGACCGCTGGGCTAATGTATTTTTGAGTAATTTTTGTTTTATTTTATTTTCGTAATTTTACTACACGAACGCCATATTGTTGGAAAATCCTTAGTTACTATAATAAAAACTTTAACATCTTATATTATTTAAAATTATAATAATCATAGGGAGTGTATTTTACAATGTCTGTATGTCTATACTGCCTTCACTGGTTACCGGACATGGCCTGTAGGTGGCAGGGTTGTGTATCATTGAGTGACTCACACGAGTACAAGACGAGTGTCCATATATTATGTTTACCACGTGAACTAAAATAAAAATATAAAAATAGAGAATATTAATAATGGCATATAATAATATTTAGGGAGGAGTTCCCTGAGACATGAAAACATTTCAAGGGATACACAAGAGTACAAATGATTAAGAAACAAACTAGTTATCCCTGGCGCTAAGTAGGGTGGGGTCAATTGTTAAGGCCCCAGCTATGGGTAAATAGTGAACCTCCAAACAAAAACAAAATACTATGAAAGTATAAGAATACATTTTATAATAAAAGTACCAGCAATAAAAATTTACCAACAATACATATTTATAGTACATTTTATTTGTAGTTGAAGGCATACAATTGCGTTCAAAATATTTAGATTTCGGCATTAAATAACACATAGAGGTGTTGATATATGTTGTGGTGTGCTTCACACTAATGAGGCTATTGAGGACTCTTCCACTTACTATAAAGTAGTAGGAAAGTAAGCCTTGGGATGGGGGAGGAGGAACAGTGATATAGACTGTTCTACCGAGGCTGTGACTGTTCGCAGCTCCTGTCGAACTCTCTGCAGAGAGGAACCCGGACGAGGATATGCCAAAGGGAAGAGTTTCGTCCGGGGAGGTAGACAGACCCAAACCCGTTTATGCGGGTTCTACGGGGATATTTTGGTCGAGCCTACGAGCTCGGATGACGCACATTAAACTCGGCCTTGTGCCACATTTACCCTCATGGGTGTGGGGCTAATAATGCATACTCCCAAGTCGTTTAACACACTTCTGTTGTATTTACTGTTCAATACACAATCTGCAACCGCTTGTTTTGTTATTCCTTAACCAATTCCTTGGTCACAACAATATGCCACTCTACAAAATCAACCAACCCAGCACTAAGATTCTTAATGTTAAGGATAAATAGTTTGTTCTCATATTTTGTTGACAGTGTAGAAAAAGGTAGACATCACCGATAATAAAGGTACACCTGGCCAAAAAAAAAAAAAAATGCAAAAGAAAACAAAAAACCCACAAAAATCATAATCCTACCCCTAATCCTAGAAATACTAAGCTGCTTCAACCAGTACCTCTGTATCATTCCTTCTTTCCAAAATCCATTCAAGGCTTGGGAGAAGGAAATAATAAGTCGAGGTGAAATTCTGACGTGAACACCTGGTCAAGGTGAAAAATAACTAATTTAAAAATAATTTAACAAAGACCCTTCATTGGTCTATAATGCAATTTACAAAAGAAAAAATGGCTGCTCAAATACAGGGTGGGCCAAAAAGGAGGCTTACACTTAGTATGTATGTACTTTACATTTTTAAAAACATCTTATTACATTTATTTGTTACAATCATATTTGTTCAAAACTGTTTATGTAAATTTGTTTAACACTTTAATTACATTCTTTTAACACAGTTTAATCTTTTAAGTGCTCAAAATATCCTCCTTCAAGATTGCAACATTCCTTGACCATCTCCAGAATGCTATAACACACAGTACGACACAAATCCCGATCTGCATTAAGTTCAATAAATACTTCTGAAATGTATTCTTTTAATTCGTTCATTGTGTGGGGAATTCTCTCATGAATCTTGTTCTTTACTACACGTCCAAAAAAGATATCCATTGGTGTTATGTCAGGTGAACGTTGTGGCCATTCGATATTGCCCCTTCTTCGGGACCAACGCCGTATAAAGGTTTGCTTAAGGTCGTCCTTTACTGCCAAAGAATAATAGGGAGGTGCTCCATCTTGGTATTATGATTTGGATCTAAAAAAAACAGTGAAACAACTGTAAGCCTACTTTTGGCCCACGCTGTATACTTTATCCTATCATGTATACACCCATTCACACATTGTAGGGCGTGCGGCAAAAATAAATCCCCTTTGTTTCAAGCTGAGGTGGATAGGATGATGTGGAGCAATTAAATGGCAATCACGATCACCAGACCTAACACCGCCATTTTTTTTTATTATGGGATGTATTGAAAGATCTAGTTTACAGGTTCAAACCGAAAGCAATTCCTGAATTAAAACAAGCAATTTCTGTCAAATTTTCTGAAATTAATATAGAAATGTTTTAATTGGTCTGTAAAAGTGCTCCTGACAGGGTTCAGCGTTTGTATTAATGGGAGCATTTTGAACATGTTAAATAATTTGTGAATTATAAGAGCTCATGTTGTGTTGATTGACAATACATAATTTATTTTTGTTCAATAAAAGTTAATAAAAAAGAGCTTTCCTATTTCCCCACCCCTGTATATTGTTTACATGGCTAAGAAAGAATTGCAGTTTTCTTTATATGAATATCCCACAAGTGAATTTCCTCAAAATTAAGCGTCAAGTTGTTTTATGGCTACTGATTGATGTGACTTCATACTTTCACTTGAAGCTTTTGCTACAACTCAATGTTAGACTTGGAACTGTAAGAAAAAGCAATATTTAAATAATTTCCAGCATTGTAGCATGCAATTTACTTTGAGGGAATGTTGAAAATTCTTTATTCGGACTAAGAAGAATGACTGACGGCTATGAAACATAGTTTTCCACATATTCACCTTACAGTTGAACAAAACCTGGAACATCATTTCTTTAATTTCTTTCATCATCATCATCATCGTCATCATTATGAAGAGGATGACAAAATGTAGATCCGTATTAAGACGTCTAAATCTTGAAGGAAGAATTGATTTTAGTAAATAAACTGGATTGTGAGGTAGGCGCCTATTTATAGTCCCTAATGATATGTATATATATATATATATATATGCATATATATATATATATATATGTATATATATATATATATATGAGAAGTCTCTCAGTTCAATTTGATAGAAAATAGACCGTAATTTACGACAGACACCCACCTCCCAAATCGGGCCGCTAACCGATGATTTTGGAGGTTTAATCACTTTTATTGAATGATGTCAAACCTATGCAATAAAAAATTTAGAATAGCTTAATTGAATATATTAACCGAGTTTTTAAAATCATGACGATATGTTCGTTTTTACTTTGTTTAACATTTTGTTCTTTTGAAACTTTGTCTTTTTGATATGATTTCCATTCGTCATTTAGTCAATTTGTCTCTTTTTCCGTTCGACACTTTATCCATTCGACACTTTGTCCATTTCGACACTTAGTCCTTTTGGCACATTGTCCTTTTGACACTTAGCCCTTTCGACACTTAGCCCTTTCGATACTTTGTTCATTCGAAACGTTGTTCATTCGACACTTTGTCCATTTCGACACTTAGTTTTTTTGACACTTTGTCCATTCTACACTTAGTCCTTTTGACATTTAGTCCTTTTGATACTTTGTTCATTCGAAACGTTGTTCATTCGACACTTTGTTCATTCGACACTTAGACCTTTTGACACTTTGTCCATTCGACACTTTGACCTTTTGACACTTTGTCCATTCGACACTTTGTCTTTCGACACTTTGTCCTTCGACACTCCGACCATATGTCTCGGTCGTGTGCCAATATCTGAATCTCTATAAATGATCTTTAAATTCACTCACTAACGTTGGGGGACGTTAACAATCCATTTTCTCCTCTGTCTACCTCTTCATCTTTTACACAAGGTGGTACCTTGTCGGATGGCAGTGAAAAGATTGTTGGCTCTTATGATGTGTTCATATATTCTTACAGTGAGGTTCACCTTGTACAGGCCTGGGGGCCACTCGAGGTAGAGGGTTACAGAGAAAGAGGAAATTTATGCGCATAGGAGGGAAAGATAACGGTTAAGCCTAGATTTGAACAGATTAAGATTGTGGTGATCGGAGTAATATCCTCTTGGGAGTCGCTTCTATAGAGCTGTGGTTCATAGAGAGAAGCTGTTTGAGTGGAACTTACTTCTCACCAATGGAACACGGAGGAATGAAGTTGGTTTGCTACAATGTGAGTGGTATAGCAGATTCTAGCCGTGAGGGTTAGACCTGACGGAACTAAGGAATGTAGTTCGTCTGAGCACTTTCCATGGAATTAGCAATAGAGCAGTGAGAAGCTTGCCACATCCCATCTGTGAGAGAGAGGTTGGAGGGTGGAGAATAATTTGTCATCCACAAGGATGGGAAGACGCTTTTGAACTATATCGAGACTGGAAAGTGGGGACTGGGCAATTCTGCCCAAATATAACAACATTATTCCATTTGAAGCCTAATCTGGATCATGTAAGGGTAAAGGACGGCAACGAGGAGTCAGGGAATTACTGGAGCAGTACAGGCAGTCGGATATTTTTTCTGAATCTTTAGTATGTACGAGTTCCATTTGAAATCAGGGTTGAGTTTAAGGACGAATAGTCTATCAAGGCACGGAGCCACCCCGGGAGAACATCTATTCATCGTGATTAGTAGTAGTTCGAGGTTCGATCGGCGATGATGGTATTTAAGTAGTTTGGTTTTCGAGACATTGAATCTAACCAGCTTTTCTCCACTAAGATGTTAGAGCTGGCTAGGGTGAGAGATCAGCTGCCAAACTCTGGTCATCCCGACATAGATATTCCCATCGTCGTATCACCGTCACAGATATTCACATGGTCGTATCACCGTCACAGATATTCACAAATGATCTGCGTTTCCTCTTAGGCAGATCATTTATGTAAAGTAAAAAGAAGGTTGATCCGAGAAGTGACCCCTGGTGGGGGATGACTGCGTTGATTGCTAAAACTCTGGAGGACTGGTCGTTAACAACTCCCTTCAGGCACCTACCCGTTAAGGAGGACTTTATAATTGAGAATACTCTTTCAGTAATTTAATACCTAGTGAGCTTGAGCATCAAA
Organism: Acanthosepion pharaonis; assembly: GCA_903632075.3. NCBI lineage: Eukaryota > Metazoa > Mollusca > Cephalopoda > Sepiida > Sepiidae > Acanthosepion > Acanthosepion pharaonis. The sequence goes on from CAHIKZ030003537.1 coordinate 83,782, forward strand.
CCTTTGCGCCACACTTTATTAAAGGCCTTCGAAATATTTAATGCTATAACCTTTGAGATGTATTTGTTGTCAGTACACTCACCGATTCTGTGAATAATGGTGAAGTAATTTTGAAAACTTACTATTGAAGCTAATTTTAAGAGGGTCGCATCATACACGAGATATAAAATTAGTATATTGTACTGCTGACCTGCCTACGCCGTTGACCAAACTATATAGCTATTTACTTTAGCCGAATTAGCTTCAAAATTAGGTCTTCAAAAGTCGCATGAGACGCCAGTATATACGGGATATAATGGTAACATTCAGCCAACTGGGAATCAATGACTTTTGCTCGACCCGATAGGGACTAAGCCTAGCTCAATACGATACAGAGCATTGTGGGGCAGGACATAAGTGGGAAGGATCATCTTGCGTAGTAAATGAATGTTCAAATATGCATCTTTGAGAATAATACGTGGCTGTTTTGGGTAAGAGGCAGTCAATTATCTTTATTCTGTTTGTTGGTTTCAATTTGGGGAAATGACTGCTAAAAATCATCTCTTCCTAAATTTATAGACAAATCTTGTAGGTTCATGGCTGGGATTTCTTTCTAAGCAATATAAATGGACAATTCTTCGCCTTACCCACACATTTTTCTTTCTGGCCTTCAAGTCAGATAACCACTTGACTGTATCCCTTCTGCACTATTTCTGTCTTGTGGACTGTTTACTTTCTTATTTTTTTTTAGTTGTTTTGCTTTGCCTTGCATTACATTAGACTATTTTGTATTATTTTGCCCTCTTCTTTATTTGTTGTTATTGAGAAATTTGTCAATCCCACTCAACTCTGCCTGCTTCCTCAACACTCTTAATTCATTATTATAGAATCTTAGAAAGCCGACCTGACATTTAGAAATTTAATTTAAAGAAAAAAGTCAACTCCAGAGGTACAGAGAGGTTTGAATTATTTTCTGAATATTTGTTTTTTACTTTTTTTTTATTGTAATACTAATGAGCCATCTTAAGCGACTTTGTAACACAAAACCTCACTTTTTGAGTCACCTGTTCTCGGCTCAAACCAGTGAATCCATCCTCTTCCCTAACGCGTTCACTCATTCGCCTTTTGAGGGCAATCTATCAAAACGCAACAGGAGAACTTTGTCACGTTTGGGGATTAATTTGCCATGTTTTACGGTGCAGTGGAGAAAAGAGAAGAAATGAAAATGCAGCGATCTGATTATGCAATGAATAACAAGAATATTTCGATTGGTTGTCCTGGTTGTCTTCACTTTGCAACGGCAGCTATCAGATTAAATAAATGAGGAATTCAATCTTGGTTTCATTTTTTTGTCTTTGTTTTGTTTTGTCGTTCTTCTTTAGAGAAAATCAACAGAAAGTGAGATGAAAATAAAAATAAATAAAAAGAAACATTCATAAGATATTTTTTAAGAAGAATAGGGTAGTGAGAGGACAAAGAATGGAAGACACAATAGAAGAAAAGATGTTTTATATAATGAAAGAAAAATGAATGGTTAACTGGGAAAAGAGAAAATAAAACGATCTAAAAGAAAATGGTGGCAAGAGTAAAGAAAGAAATGAGCACTTCAAAAAAATGGGGAAAGGGAAAGAGAGAGAGAAAGAATATACAAATATTCTAAAAATAGAAAAAAGAAAGAATGAAAGAATGGATGAAAGAAATCGAAACCAAGAAAGAAAGCCTAAAGAAAGAAAGAAAGAAAGAAAGAAAGAAAGAAAGAAAGAAAGAAAAAAGAAAGAAAGAGTTTACAATGTTGAATCGAAGATAAAATGGAAGCAAGAATGAAGAAAGAGAAAATAAGCGATTAAGAACATAAATAAGAATAAAATGGAAAAGGAAAAGGTAGACAAAGAATATACAAATAATCTAAAAATAAAAAGAAAAAAGAAGGAAATAAAGAAAAAGTGTAAGAATGAATGAAGGAAATTGAAATCAAGCAATAAAAAAGAAGGAAAACCTAAGGAAATAAATAAATAAAGAAAGAAAGAAATAAAGAAAAAAGAAAGAAAGAAAGAATGAGTTTACAAAGTTGAGGGACGAGAAAAAGAAAAAGAAAGTAAAAACTGAGAGTAAAATAAAAAATGAGAAAACAAAATGGAAGAAAGCCAAGAGAAAATAGAAAAGAAATAATAATTCAAGTTTAAATAGACAAGATAGTCAGAAATTAATTAAAAAAAAAATGAAAAGAATCATAAATCATAGTACGATAAAGAAGAAAACACCACATATAGATATTTATCAATGAGCTTAGCTTTAGTGACAATGCACACAGATATGAGACGCACCCTAGCAGGGATAGAACTTAGTCCTCATGATTTTTGAGACAAGCCATTACTCCAGGACAAAGCGTACATCTAAATCCATCTCTACATAAATATCAATATGTCTGTATCAATATAGCAACGGGATTAACTTATAATTGGGAAAAAAGACAAAAAGAGCAAACATAGTTTTGAATTAAGTTAACATTATAACACAGAACAAACACACACACAAACACATACATACATACATACATACATACATACATACATACAGGGGGCCCTTTTATGACGTATGAGGGCCACACACCTCATTTCCTAGGAACCGACAGCCAGACAAGCTGCACATATGATTTGATTATAGTGGTGTTTTTTTTTGTTTTTTTTTTCTGTGTGTGTGTGTGTGTGTGTGTGTGCTGAACCAACCACACTTTCTGAAGGGCTGAATACAACAGAGACCTGGTGCACCGTGCGCCACAAGTTCTCCAAACGACCATCCACAGGCTTTGAATTCAGAGTTATATATATATATATATATATATATATATATATATGACGATTGCGCCTAGCATGAAACAGCCTGTTACCTCTGAGTGTTGACTTCAATGTTCATTTTATGTTTATATTTATATATATATTTGTCAATATATATATATATATATATATATATATATATATTAGTGGTCAATATATATATATATATATATATATATATATATATATATATTTCCAAGAGAATAAAATCCAGATAGAGCTCTGTGTACAAGAGGAGAGATGTCTAATAAATTGGATCACGATTATGATTCCAATGTAATAAATTATAACCATGAAATATAAGTGTTTGAGCCTTTATATATATATATATATATATATATATATATATATATATATATATATATATATATATATTTATACACGTTTCATTAAATAATATAGACAAGTGTTGTCTATTTATTTTATGTAAAATTTTTCGTATCTTCTGATAAGTTTGATAACATTATCATTAAACGAAGAAAGAAATTCACAATATTTATCCATTATTTTTAATATAATCTAAGCTTTCGGCTTACTTAAGCCATTATCAAAGATATAAATCACAAACATATTAAACAATATACGGACACGACAGTGATGATAGTCTGTCATTGTTTACATAGTGGATCACTAAGCAACGATAAACACGCGCATATAAGACTCTAGAAGCGAAAATCGCACCGCATCTCATGACGTCACACATGACTACACGAGAGTGAATTGTAGAATGAAATAAGGAAAGCCGTTCGTATAAACCAATGGCTTCTGTTACCAATTATAGAAATTATAGACATTTAAGAATATTTGTAGAGATGCCATAATTGATTTTGTTTAGGTTGGGTTTTAACTGTTTGATGTATAATGCTTCAAGTATTTTTAGTTTTTGTCTATTGTTTTCATGTCGAAGTATAGTTGTGTTTTCGACAAGTATTTTACGGAATTGTGTGTGCGGGCAGGCATGTTGTTTTAAATGCCTAAAAATGTTAGAGTTTTCATTAAAATGTAGTGTCAAGCGTCGTGAAATATATATATATATATATATATATATATATATATATATATGTATGTATGTATATATATATATAGTAATGCATGTTTCATTAAATAATATAGACAAGATTTGTCTATATTAATCAAATTCCTTTCATATCGTCTGATAAACTTAATAACATTATCATTGAAAGACGAAAGGAAAACACCATATTGATACATGTTTTTTAATCCTATCTAAGCTTTCGGCTTACAAAAGCCATCATCAAAGATGACAATAACATTACAATAAATTAAACAATACACGGACGTAGCAACAATGATAGTCTGTTTTTGTTTTGCATGGAAGATTTCCAACCAACGACAAACTGGTGCATACGAAACGCTGGAAGCGAAAATCGCACCGCGGCCAATGACGCCACACATGACCACGTGAGAGTGAAAACGAGAAGTGTTAAATATAGGAAGCCGTTAGTATAAGCCGATGGCTTCTGTTATCAGTTATATGCATACATATATACATACCTACACACACACACACACACATATATATATTCAATTATATACATACATATATGTATGTATGTATATACATGTGTGTACACACACACACACACATATATATTCAATTATATGCATATATATATATGTATGTATATAATATACATATATAGTTATCAATTATATAGATACAAAAATACATACACACACACACACACACACACACACACACACATATATATATATATATATATATATATATATATATATATATATATATATATATATATTTCGTCGTTCAATGATAATATTATTAAAGCTTAACAGACGATATGAAAGGAATTTGATTAAAATAAATAGACAAAACTTTTCTATATTATTTAATGAAACGTGTATTAATGAAAAAATGCTGCCTAAATACACACACATATATATATATATATATATATATATATATATATATATATATATATATATATATATATATATAATTATTATTATTATTAATTAAAGATATCAAACACTTAAAATCCTCTAGGTAATAATTTTTATTTCATGAGAGCTCTAAAAAAAGCAACTCTCAACCTTCAAGAGCTACATCACAAAATTAAAGGCAATTTTATTTGTAGCTCTTGAAAATTGAGAGTTGCTTTTTTTAGAGCTCTCATGAAATAAAAATTATTACCTAGAGGATTTTAAGTGTTTGATATCTTTAATTAATAATAATTTTGCTGTATTTTGACATAGAGATTTACTTGTATCTATATCCTCCTCGAAATTCCATACGGATTACCATATATATATATATATATATATAATTTTGATCTCAAAAGTTCTGTTTTTGATAAGAGAAAATAATTTCTATAACAATTGAATTAGCACGTTGACCTGCTAGAGGTTAGTTACGAAATCTAGGTGCCAGGCGTCAATTCCGAAATCAATGCCAGAGGTCAATTACGAAATCTGAGTGCCAGAGGTCAATTACGAAATTTGACTGCCAGAGATCACTTGCGAAATCCAACTGCCAGAGGTCAATTAATAAATTTGGCTGTCAGAGGTCAATTACGAAATCTGATTTCAAACGTCAACTTTATAATAGCCAACTTAAGTCATAAAAAGTTGTTGAATTGATTTATGGATTCAGCTGAACTTTAACTATTGCTTTAACACGAAAGGTATCACGGCAAAATTTGCGAAATATTCGCTTGGTGATCAACTGCCAAAGAACACAAAATATCCAATAATGGATGGTGGACTACAACATTATTTAGAAACTAAACTAGCAATTGAAAAGAAATAACGTCCAACCAGACGCTGCAGAGTTTGTTAAACAAAAACAAAGGACGACAAGAAACGCAGTAATTTTGTGCCATTTGTTAAGACAAAGCACCTCTCTGCGATGTTGATTTTTTTCAAGAATCACCATTCGAACAGCTAGTTTGAATATTAGACACTTCTCTTGCTTCTCGAACCTTTCGTTTATATATTATATTTTCAATAAATTTTTCCTATAAAAAGTGTCTTTAGTTGCCAGTACGATTTTTATGCCTACCTTAGACTCTAGGTACTAATTATTTGCGTTAAAAACAACGAAAACACTTATGGTAGTAAACTTGATGGCAAGAACACAAAAACGAGATAACTCGTGGTCGGCGTTATAGTAACAACGGCGAATTACGAGTTATCTCGTGGTAGGCCGTCAGTGTGTTAAATTAAAAAAATATTTAGTTAGACATAAATGACATTTGGTTTTGTCAATGTAGATTTTTTTCAAATAAAATTGTTTTTTCTGGTAACGTCGGATTACTGATAATGCATGTCGAATTATTTTTCCATATTGCCCTGTACACTTCCATTCTTTGTATTTCTTCCAATTATATATATATATATATATATATATATATATATATATATATATATATATGTATATATGATATAAGATAACGATATATATATATTTATATATCAAGAACAATACAGTAAGCACGATTGAAATACTTTCTAGAAATTTTCGTCTTGGTGAATAATTTTCTCTAATTCATTAAGGCGAAAATGTCTAGAAGGTGCTTTAATCGCTAATTCAGCCACAATAAATTTACGTCCAGGTCCTTACAACGTTTCACCTTTCTTGGCTGATCTTCTATTGTCACAATGTGGGGAGATTTAAGAACAAAAATGATGGAAAGAAAAAGAAAAAGAATATAGATAAAATTGGCGAGACTGCAAAAAATATTTCAAAAACTTCTTTAAAAGAAATTTTAAAACTACTAGCGTCTCTCGTTCATGTGCATGTATAGTCACAAAAACGTCAATAAACTCAGTTTGATGAAGTCCTAACGAATGAAACGCGTCACAAATGAACTTTTTCCATTTTGTTTTACAATTTCTTCTCTCTCTCTCTCTCTCTCTCTCTCTATATATATATATATATATATATATATATATATATGAAAACGGAGGTCAACACCAAGTGGCAAGAATCTGTTCCATGCTTCAACGCAAACCTCAGGCCATGAAGATTCTATTGAATCATGACACAGGCTGTTGCTGCTTGGTGTTGACCTCACAGTCCACTTTAATATTTAAATTGTTCTGTCTCTGATACTGAGACCTTCTACCCATAAATATAGCGTACATTAAAACTATATTTTTATATATATATATATATATATATATATATATATATATATATATATATATATATATATATATATATATATATATATATATATATATATATATGTGTGTGTGTGCAGAAACTATTTAATCCATTACAAAAAGGGTGTTTATTTATTTTTGTCTTCTGGTTTGAATGTTCGAGAAATCTAATTAAAGTGACATTTGCGCTCGCCAGCGGGAATTGAACCTGCGTCCCTACGGGCAGAGGGAGCTATCGTTTACCCTGGTACGTTTTACTGACTTACATTGCCAGCTATACGTTTTTTAAACCATAATGTTGCCGGCTATACGTTTTTTGTAAAAAATAATGATGCCAGCTATACGTTTTTGAAACAATAATGTTGCCAGCTATACGTTTTTTTTATTCCATACAAAATAGGCATTTAAAATTCATATAAACTGGATTTGGCATTAAATAACCCACAATGGTTGATATGCCATAAAACCCAAACACAAAAAATATATATATATATATATATATATATATGTGTGTGTGTGTGTGTGTGTGTGTGTGTGTGTGTGTGTGTGTGTGTGTGTGTGTGTGTGTGTGTGTGTAAAATTTCAGACACAACTATAAATATATCATTAAAAGGGCCATATGAATGATAAAGGAAAAAAAGGAAAACTTATCGAAGACAACGCATTTCGTCCTCTGATGGACATTCTCAAGACAAATATCTATGAATGCATGGACTTTATTATGCACTTTAACGCGGTATGTTTGCTTTGATAAATTCCATCAGAGGACTATGATAAGCTTTCCTTTTGTCTTTATTATTCATATACATACATACATACACACACACACACACACACACACACACACATATATATATATATATATATATATATATGTGTGTGTGTGTGTGTGTGTGGGTGTGAGAGAGATGTCTGTATGCATTCATATACACGAGTTTTCCTCCTTTTAGTTGGATACCTTAACGATGGCCAAGGGTCCAACATTCCCAGGGAGCTTACCGTTCGCCTGGATTCCAGCCCAGGTAACCAACTCGAAGAAGGAAAACTCAGATGCAACGCCTGACCGCATCCAATGATGTTGACCATTTCTTTCTTTGGAGTACAATTTGTTGTTCGTCGGAGGGTAGGATTGACCGAATCAGTGCAACCTCTTTCTTCACTTTATAAGTTCATGCGCAGACATTGCTTGTTACCGTAAGGGACAACTAAGTATTGCAATGTTATGTTGCGATGGTCATATTCGACAACGAGGCAGCAGCCATCATTGTATACACACGATAAGATATTGAAAAATTTAGGTCCGACCGAGTTGACCGTTTCTTCAAAAATCTGATGTTTAGTCACTTGGTCAAATTTTAGGAAGTGAGACGGGCCGAAATCTTTTAACCACGTCCTTGTATATATATATATATATATATATATATATATATATATATATATGTGTGTGTGTGTGTGTGTGTGTGTGTGTGCGCGCGCATATGCGTGTGCGTGTTTTGAGAGGGGAAAAAGGAATGAGGTAATTGTAAACATTTGTAGAATGGAAGCCAGATGTCAAACTGCCTAGCAACGTTTTATCTTTTCTGGTTTTACTGACTTACAAAGGAAAAGAGCCCCGAATCCATAAGCGGCCCCCTAATGAAGAAATATTTGTATAAATATCGGTCGATAATGGCACGCCAAGCACACAAGACCGATCTCAAGTGAACTGACGATGCAACCTCTTTCTTTCTCTTCTTTTCTTTTCTTTTTGTCTTAACTTCCCGTCAATTTATTTAATTAGTTTTCTCTGATTCATTCTCTGGTAGATAACATCCCTCGCTTGGTTCGCCAAGCAGCAAACGGTTGACAGCAACTCGAAAACTACATTGATAAACGACCCGTGAACATGGCCCGGGTGAATTAGCAGTCTCTTTTCCACTCACAATTAGAGTTTACTTTTATCAGAGCTGCTCTGGCTCGGATGACCTGCTGACCACTTCTCCTGTCATCCCGGATGAAGATTATTATTCTTTCGTTAATATAAGTACATCATTCCTCTTGTAGTCGGTCAATAAGAAGCTGCCGAGATTCAGTTCTGTTGTTCATCATTGTTTAGAGATCTATTCAGGCTGAATATACGAAAGACATTGAAAAGTTCTCCACGCGGCCTATTTTCCCCAAATCTGACCAAATGACCAGGATTACTTTGAAATGACCTCTGAGTCTGTTTGAGAAGCTTTCAGGGTTTCTTCATATTCATAAAAACAGAATAGAAGCAACGGCATCAAATTTGGATTAAGCCAGTCAATGTTATAATATCTCAACCCTTGTTGAATATCGAATATATGACTTCTTATGACAAAAAACAGTGAATCAATAGATACGTAGATATAGGACCGGTGTAAATAATAATTAAAAAAAAGTTTGATATAACTTCGCTTTACTTTAGAGTTAAAAAAATTAGACATAGGTCTGGTTTAATTCAGAGTAAAAAATATGGCGGACAATGGTCCGTTTAACATTAAGATTAAAAGAGTAGATATAGGCCCGGTTTAAATGACAGTCAAAAAGGTAGACGTAGGTGTGGTTTGTACTGGAGTAAAAAATGTAGATATACGTCTGGGTTAAATTGGAGTCAAAAGTGTAGATATAGGTCTGTTTTAAATCAAAGTCAAAAATGGTAAAGACAGGTTCGATTTACATTGACGTCAAAAAGTAGATATAGGTCTGTTTTACACGAGAATCAAGGTAGATATAAGTCCGATTGAAATTAGGATAAAAAAAAAATGCTAGATATATGTATGGTTTACACTGGAGTCAAACAATTAGCCATAGGTCCGGTTTACACTGAAGTTAAACAGTTAGCCATAGGTTCGGTTTACACTGGAGTCAAAAAGGTAGCTATAGGTCTGGTTTAAATCAGAGTCAAAAAGGTAAATGAATTAAAAAATGTTATATATAATTCCGGTTTACATGAGAGTTAAAGAATTAGTCATTAGAGTGAAAATGATAGACAATGTGGCGGGAATTATCCATCATCCCGAAGTTTCCATCCTTTTGTACAGGTTTGTTTTTTCCTTGGTTGGGATGCAGTGGACGATAGGGTATACTAAATTGTATATTTAGTATGCTTAGCAGAGTCCAAGACAATGTCGAATGATGGAGAATTAAATTAGGAAGATGGCTTTGCTCCTGTTGCCAACGAGAAGAAGAACTGCCTGCTTTGAAAATCAGTATTCAAATTGGAATCGAAAACTGACGTCTAACAAATATATTTCTTCAACTGGATATTGATGTTTATTAAACTTAATACACGGTAAATTCACACACGTAAAGCGTTTGACGGGAATCGAACACACGTCGGAAGTAATTGTCGGTGAGAAATCTTGTTAAAGATTGATGCAGGGAGAGGCGGCGCCTTGTAAGCGCATTGGACAAGAAAGACAGAAATCTATAGATCGATTTACAAAAAAAAAAAAAAAATTAATAAATTATTTATCACAAGTGAAACGCAACGACTTCAAACGTCAAGTTAAAATCTTATCTCTGTCAGTTTTATTTTTAATTTTTCTTAGTCGATGTTTATGCTAAAGCGAATAGAAAGAGAGGAAAAGGTTACTGTGATGACGCAGAAGAATAGGCTCTGTTTGTTTGTGTGTTCGCAGGAGGTAAGCAACACCCGTTGGTAGTCTCACTACTGCTGCTGATGATGATGTCTCGTTTTCGTTACCTGATGAAGTAGAAAGTATGAAGACTTGTAGAAAAATAAAATTCGTTCGACGTACGCATTTTTTGCTGACAACACACACACACACACATACACATATATATATATATAGTTTAAATTTTTTTATATTTATAAAGTATTCAGTATCAGAGATAGGGATGGACACTGTATGCTGACAGTAGATTTTATACATCAACGCTATATTCAGATTGTTGTCTGAAGATTGCATAGAAACTACCAATTACATTGCAGTGTTGACTCATATGTCTATTGTCTCTTATTTTTCTCTCTCTCTCTCTCTCTATATATATATATATATATATATATATATATATATATATATACAATTCAATAAAAACAGACAACATGATCCATTGGTTATAATTTATTTCCCCAGGGAATTTCTTTTTCCCTGTCTCATCAGACCACACTTCCAAGAGTGAAAAAATTAATTTAAATTTACATACAGTGTTTATACACTTTTGAGGGGTAGTTTTAAGTTGATGTAAGCTGATATAGAGAGTGGGGAGAGAGAGAGAGTGTGTGTAACAGACATGGTCGAATGAGCGAAGGGAGAGGTAGGCATGATTTTAAATTTATTTTTATTACAATATATAATAGTGAGGAAGGGGGGGTGTAAGGACCAGACATTGGTCTGTTTAATAAGTCATCTCACCGGAAACGATACAGAGAGACAAAAAAGAGAGAAGTGAAGATGTAAGAAATGGAATTAGGGGTGTAAAGAAATGGAATTAGGGGTGTAAAGAAAGAAAGGCGAATAAAGAGTTGGAAAAGGAAAGAATAATAAGAAAATTAAATTATCTGGGCATATTGCGGCTAATTTGGAAAAAACTCAGTATATATATATATATATATATATATATATATATATATATATATATATATGTGTGTGTGTGTGTGTGTGTGTGTGTATGGGTATGTGCATGTGCATGCGTGTATATGTATGTGAAAAGTGTGTGTATATGGATATAGATGAATATGTGTATGTGTGGATATGTGAATGTATTTTTATATTTTTTATATGTGTGTACATGGGTATATGTATGTGTGTATGTGGGTACACGCCTATGTGTATGTATATAAATGTATATGTTATTGTGTATATTCGCATGTGTTTTTGAACATAGAAATATAGGTCCTTGATGGATTAGATAATCGTTATATTTATCTTCATATATTATATTTGATTTGTAACCTGTAGACGATATTAAATTTGTCAAATTTTCTCAATTACAAAGCGGCCCTTTAAGTAAACGCAATTTTACTCTCCTTCGTCCCATCTCTCTCCCCCACCTCCTCTTTCTGTCCCTCTTATTCTAACATTAGATTGTCTATGGTGTGTGTATGTCACCACGAAATGTATCTTTATGCATTAGACATCCGTCAACATTCATTATTTTCTCTTACTTAAACCCCTTCCACCCACCTCCCCTAATATTCTCTCTGTTAAGGTTTAATCTCCCTCCTCCTCATATTTACACTCGCTCTAAATTCTGTTTTTTTTTCCGGAGTTGTTTTTTTTTTGTTTTCTTTTTGAATTTGTAGGTCTGATGAATTGGATCGTATTTACGATTCCAATGGAATAAATTATGACCATGGAATATTAGTGTTTAAGCCTTTTTATTATATCCTTACTCTGTCCTGGACATTGAGTTCTACCTGGATTCTTCCTCTTGGAATTTTTTTTTCTAAAAAATATACATATATGGGTATTTATATTTATATATTTTGCATATGTATGTATATTTTCCACTAATATTATCTATCTATCTATCTCTCTCTCTCTCTCTCTCTATATATATATATATATATATATATATATATATATATATATATATGTATATATTGCGTATATTTTAGCAGCATGTTTTTGTACTAAGCAACTTGTCCGTAATTACGAGAGGATCCTATTAAAAATATGTAGACAAAACTTGTTTAAATTAATCAATATGCAAGGGGTTACTGAGTATCAGAAAATATAAGAAAAAGCTATTATGGAAATGGACCTATAAAAGGAAAGGAATTAAGAAGACAGAAGATAACGATCTATATTTCATTTAAATTCTTGAAGATCAAAGATGGACAAAAAACCGGAAGAGATTTCCACAAGTGAGAAGAGAAACAACTAAATATTTTTGTTAGCTTTCTGATAAGCGAGAATTACAAATTCTTTAAGCGCAAGATTTTTTCTTGTCAAGCAAGAATGCTGTTTTTCTGGAAAGGTTTCTAATTAAAATGTATTCGTTCATTTTCGTGCATTTAAATCTGAAAGATTGGTACGATAATTTATATTTTAACACAATGTTACCTGTGGTTTCTTTTATAAAGGATGTTCCCATAACTTGGACCGATTTTAAATGTGGATTCAGTTTAAGCGTCTAATGATTTTTTTTTCTTTTTCTTTCAGATTTAACAACTTAAGTCTTTGGCAATTTCAACCCTGGAAAGATTAACAATCAAACAACGTGTTAAAGTTATCGAAGCCAATTACGAAAATGGACGTTCAAACAGAAATACACTTCGCGATTTTTTTGGTCAACATAATTGACCAACCGAGAGTGTAATTGGAAAAATTGTTCGTAAATTCAAACAAACCGGATCGATGGCAGATGTGAAAGCACCATTGCGTGCTGTTTAAGCCGTTCAGCTGAAAACTTCTTTGAACTGCAAGAGAATGTAGCCAAAAATCTAGATACCTCAAGAACTGAACCTCTCCACAACAACATTACATCGAATTTTGACAAAAGATTTGTCTCTACACGCTTACAAAATTCAATTAACACAAAAAACTTGTTGCGGACCCGGTAGGGTGCAGTGCTGGTTTATTACAAAGTGGCCTTGTGCCAGACACTACACTAAACTACCGAGTCCACAAACAATGTATAAAAAAAAAGGCGTGAATGAACAGTGAGAGGAATGGGGTCAATCAACAAGTGCATAAATTATAAATATTAAAGAGATAGCCTGAATAGAATAACAAAGGCGTCTGGATGCAAAACGTGTGTAATTTTTTATTAAATGCAAACAAGTAGATTATCTCGTGGTACGAGATCAGAGAAAATGTTCCGCGCCAAAATAGGAAAGCAAGATGAACAAGGCGGGAAAAAGGTTTATCAGAATGAAAAGTTCTGGAAAAAGGACTCGTTAACACGAGGTGTAGGTGCGCACAGATAGAAAGGAGTACTCACTGTGGATTTTGCGCGTTGTAAGTGTGTGTAGTATTTTTTTTAGGTTCAGGTTCATAGTTAGAAAGAATGTTCAGTCGTCTCCGATTTTTGGTCGGGCATTGAATTGACTGCTGGAAATTTTATCGGATTGATGTGGACGTCTAGCCAAAAGGACGAAGAGTTATTTGCAGTTGGTTGCATCGTCTTAGTGAAATTACTTATGGCGAGTCAAGAGAGACGAAGGATTATTTGTAGTGAGTTGCATTGTCTTGGTGAAATTGTTTATGGCGAGCCAAGAGAGACGAAGAATTATTTGTAGTGAGTTGCATCGTCTTAGTGAATTTGCTTACGGCGAGCCAAAAGGGACGAAGAATATTTGTTCGTCAATAAGATATCCCTGTCTGTATTATGGTTGACTGACGAGGGATAAAAATAAGTCACTTGTTGATACGAAGTTTTGCTTACGACTGTGTCGTGTGTCTGGAACGTTTTCTGGTCGAAAACGGAGAAGTTGTGACCTGCGGGTAGCTTCAAAACGCGAAGAAGTCTTGGTAAAGTGTGAGGTCGACATTGTTGAAATAAGATATTCCGGCCCTGCATATGGGTTAAGGGCACGGAATAAATGAGTTGCCCGTCTAGTTAGGTTGAAGATCGGGAAGCAACTGGCTTGCAAACGCTGTTCGTTTGAGACGCCAGGAAACGCGCGGGAAAAAATTCAAAATCTGTTCGGCTGACTTCATCAGCAGGAGCTAGCGACCTTCCCCCTCCAGATTACTGCTACGTCTAGCTGTGAGAGAGAGGAAGGGGTGCAAACGCGCACACGAGTGTGAAAGGAAGGGAGGAAAACTCGCTCGCGCGTAAAATATAGATGGAATTAGTGTGTTAATTCCATAAACTGAAACCCCCTGACAATTTGGAGCGCCGTACATTCGTCAATTTCGTGCACGAACGAAGATAAGGCGATGGAGATTTTTCGCAAAAAATCCTCTTTAGTGATGAAACCCATTTTCATCTTGGTGGATTCCTTAATAGGCAGAATTGTCGCATTTGGACTGATGAAAACCCAAGGAAGATTGTTGAAAAGCCACTGTATCCACAAAAGGTGACCGTTTGGTGTACATTTTTTGCTAGTATATTTTGGGCCGTATATTTATAAATTTGAACGTCCATTTTCGTGATAGGCTTCGATAAATTTAACACGTTGTTTGATTGTTAATCTTTCCATGGTTGAAATTGTCAAAGACTTAAGTTGTTAAATCTGAAAGAAAAAGAAAACATCATTAGACGCTTAAACTGAATTCACATTTAAAATCGATCCAAGATATTGGAACAGCCTTTATTATCTAAGCCTTCACCTGAGTAAAAGAGAAAAAATACATTCTAGAAAACACTTTCCCGGAGTCCATTAAGGTTTGTCTTAATACTTGCTAATTCTCTAATATTGTGTACTGTGTTGCATTTTTAAATATGTCTCTTAAGGATGTAGGCGACCACGTCTCCCTTCAGTTTCCTCTCTGTGAATTACCATTCATATTAAACTGATTGAAATATTATTATAATTCTTTGAATTATTCAAATCATTATCCGCATCTTGGTTATTTTGATGGCGTTGTATTGTTTTTTGTTTGTTTTCAATCTAAATTCTATTGATCTAAATGACAAATATTCGTTTAATATTGTCAAGTGACGATTACAGGATTCGACAAGAACATCGAACCCACCATTCCAAACGTTGAGATCGAAACAACGAAAGCGAAAGTACTCGTTTGAATAAAGATTTCATTTATAGCGGATACGTTGAAAACAAGACAGTCATAGCTAAAAGTATGGTAGAATATATCTGGAGGGAGAATAGCTGGTATGGCAGAATATATCTGGAGGGAGAAGGGAAAAATTACCCCCTCTGGGATGAATTCTAGATAATTGATACGGAGTGCCATAGGAGAGTAAGGAGCCGGAAGGAGTTAGTAGGCTTGTTAGCCAGGTGCATGAATGCGCATTGTACGGATTTCAACACGATATGCTTTCTTTGCATAACTCACCTCTGTGTTTTTTAATCGCTTGGGTATTTGGATGCCGGTAGGGTTACGCCTGTGTAGCGAGTGAGATCTAAATGGATTAAATCAGTTGGTGTATTAATAAAGAACTTTTTTTTTTCCTGGCTTTATAAAAAAAATTTTTTCCTTTTTTTTTTTTTCACGGATTGTACACCTGACTGAAAAAGGAACCAGCCGAAACTTTGGGGTCAGGAGATCAAGTACTCGAAGAATGGAAGTCAGCTGTTCGAACCAAATTTAGAACTACTACTACTACTACTTCCATACGCCGTGTACTTCCTGGACGTGGGCGATCATGGCTATCCACAACTTCCTATCCTTTGTAGCGCTGAGTAAGGTTTGTTTTTTCACCACTCCCTGTTTTTCCGTCCATTTACACAAATTCATTATGTAGGTTACTTCCTATTTCCCTTTGTTACTCTTGCCATTTGAGTGTCAAATTCTCCAAACCGTCTTTTTTCATCTTTTTTGTTTCTATTATTCCTTAAAAATTTCCTCGTTACTCCCATATTCGGTCTATAGAATTCTCGGCATCCTTCTGTAGAACCACATTTCTGTTGCCTCAAGTTTCTTCTTCTGTGAGGAGGTCGTCCAGTATTCACTTCCAGAGAGGTGGACCGATATTACATAACAGTTTAGTACTCTTTTCTTTGTTTCTTTATTAATACACTGTTTAAGCTTTGGAAGGCATCTTTCGCTATATCAATGCGACTTCGGATCTAGGTTCCACATTTTCCGTCCACTGTTTCCTAGATAATTAAAATGTCGTACTTGCGTCCTTGGGCTTTTTCTCTTGGTGGCAACCAAACATTCTGTATTCTTACAATTGATATTTTGCCTTTTCTGACCGCTTTCCTTCACTGGCTTCTTTGTGAGGTCCTTCCAATAATAAATCATTTACAGAAAGACGATAAAACGTTATTTATTTATTGAAGCTTCCACATCGAAATATATGCGTAGAGTTGGCTGATTCGTCAGGCGATCATTTGTATATGAATAAAAGGTTTTACTGTACTACCTTCAACTTGATTCGACCTCGCTCTTCAAGTTACTTTGGGGCGTGTTGGATATTTGGAGATGAATGGGTAACATTTTTCAGCTGCTAGCTTAAAATCCACCAGGGGGCGGGAGGAAAAATTGGATCATATTCCCGAATCGAAATTTGGTCGATGAGCTTCTGACAATGCTGCCATACAAACTCGAAGGATATGCAAAGGGAAAAAAGAAGGGAAAGAAAAAGAAAAAGAGAAGAGTGCACTATTTCCCAATGCGCATGAATACATCGATAAGGCAAGACAATCTGCAGCCCTTTCCTCTTTCTCTTTCACCCTATATAAAAAAAAAAAAGAAAAAAGTGCGTAGTCTATGATTCATATGGGGATGAGGTTTCCCACTCTTTTTTGCTGTTTCCATGACAATGCATTTCCATGGCAACCATCTTGTGACCTTTGGTCTTAGCTTTTTTTTTTTTTAAGAAATACACGAAAAGCGAGTTGCAGGCAAGCTTTGTGTGCGTGTGAGTGTGTGTGTGTGTGTGTGTGTGTGTGTGTGTATGTGTGTGTGTGTGTGTATCTTTCTATCCAGGTGCTGAAAAATTCTCGGCTCGATCTGCTTCTCAAAATCTGATGAAATGAGCAAATGTTAAATATGTCTTTTTATTCAGATTTGTGGTCGGGCCCAGAACTTTTCAGTATTCACACACACACACACACACACACACACACACACACATAGGAAAAAGACGTGTTCAAAAATTTATCTCCCATTTTTTTATATCTTATTATTAATCCTATATTTCTTAATATTGAACACTTATGAAGAGTCATGAGTGATACACGCATAGGCGATCATGTATCTTTCGATACATGACTAACGAGGCAGATTTTTTTCCCGCAGTAGGTTGCCATTTTTTTCTGTGATCCAAGTCTATAGAACCCGGTCTGTCCTGCTATTTACCCATAGCTGTGGTGGGCGGGGAGAAGAAGAGGATTCGAACATTTCTCAAGAGGATTCCCATGCAAGTGAATGTAATGGATTCGACTGGAATTCGAACACGGCTCTCCGATTCCTCAATCTGATTCCTCAATACTTCAGCGTCCCTCCAACCATGAAGAGTGCTTGCCTTAAAAAACCGCCATCCTCTTGTAGTACACTGGTTGACTTTTTTGTTTCGAAGGAGATAGAATCACAATCTTATATAAGGTATATTTACATAACAAGAATTTAACCTAATAAGTTTTGTGGAATTCAAACGACAAGGTTTGCCCGTCTAATTTTTAACTCTATTTTTCTAAATTTCGATAAAATTGTTGTACATCTAAATCAAATTTCTAGACAAACAGTTCAAAGTTCATGTTTTGTTCTGTTTCTTTTCAAGGATTTTTGAAAATCTCTGTCATTATCAAGAACTGCATTTTGTCAGTATGATAGACAAAATTATGTTGACGACATCCTGTTTTTTTTTTTGTTTTTTGAACGCTAGAATTTGAATTAATTTAAATCTACGAATATCGTATAAGTGGCTTCGGTTTCTCCAGTACAAGTATGTATGAGATATTTATATTCAAGAAAAGTCCCGGTAAGTATTCGAACCTTTTGTACCCCTTTGCTTACGGTCAAATCACGCTGAAACACCGGTTCTCGTTCGATCACCGAAGTTAAGCATCGTAGAGCCAGGTCAGTACTTAGATGGGCGACCGCTTGGGAACACCTGGTACTGTAAGCCCCCAAAGTCCAACCCTTACCTCACAGTCGGTGGGGGGTGTAAACGGTAGTGTCAGAGCTATGCCGCCCGGAACTTCGTTTCTGGTAGGGCCACCCAAGGCGGACAGGTCTGACACACACGCCGACTAACAAGGGCTCTGGTGAAAATCCAAGAAGCAACTTCTGGTCGTTCCTGTCTCTGCGTCTGTGGGAACCCCGCGGCAAGCAAGAACGTTATCCGAGTAGGCCTGGGTACCCTACTTCTGTAATTTATCCCAAGAATCTTCTTCTCATAACAGGAAGAAGCCGACTCAATCCGCCCAGGGTGAATGCCGCATCAGTACAGAACAGCAGTAGTACCCCTTTGCAGGTAGGAACTCACCGTTTGATTCGGCGAAGCTTTTACCGCTCGCCTAAGAAGAGCATCACAATAAAGAACGTTTCTATTTTGCTTTTGAAGCACACTGACTCGTTCAGATTTTCCCGAAACACATATCTACTCAATTTTCGGCCTCTTCGACATGATGTAATGGTTAGAAAGTTTGTTTCGCCAGATCAGTTACAACTGAATAGTGAGATCACTGGGTGCTCGATAATTTCGGCCTTGTGCCACGTCTAGGCTACGCTTAGAACACCACCATAACTTCTCAGTTTCGTATACGAAATGTAAACAAAGCAAAATGGTATGTGTATATATATATATATATATATATATGTCATTCGCAGACAGTACTGTTTCGCTGTATCATAGCTCCTCAGTGGGACTAGACAACTGAATACCTCAAGCTCGGATCGAAACCCAACCAATTTGGTGTCAATCAGAGCTTCTACCGCTGAGCAATCTTGAATCGACAGAACGAGTCAGCCAAATCTAGCGTATTGTTTTACGAACATAAACAAACGCCAAACAGTCAAAGTGCTCCATTCATTTTACTGAAGAGCTTCGCATTTACGCAGGTGACAGTTGTTTTAGAATTAGCTTCTTGTTCAACAGTGCTCAACTGAAAATATATTTTCAAGAGCTAAATATATATATATATATATATATATATATATATATATATATATATATATATATATATATATATATAGTAAGGTAAAAAAATCCGTTGATGGATCCTAGTAATATGAAAATATTAGAACTGATCCACTAAAAAGAAGTCGATGTGTTTTATCTAATTTATACAGGGCAATATAATTAATAATCAAACAATTCTTTATTATTAATTACGTATATAGGCACGGTAGATAGCGTGGATAGTGGTTCGGATTTAGAAATCGGAGAGCCGAGTTCGTATCTCAGTCGAATCATTCACTTACGTGCTAATACTCTTGATATTAATCCTCTTCTTCTTCCTCCAGCTATGGGTAAATAGCAAGTCAGACTGGCTTCTGCAGCCTTGGATGGCAACTGCGCTAGGAGAAGGACAACTCTGAATTCAAATCCTGCGGATCTCTGTATTCGGCCCTTCAAAAAGTGTGGTTGGTTCTGCACAAACCCATCACCACTATAATCAAATCATTTGTATAGGAACTGAGCTGCTTGGCCCTCATACGATGGGAGAGTCCACTATATATATATATATATATATATATATATATATATATATATATATATATATATATATATATATGCGCCAATGGCGAAAATCATAAACATTGTTCTGTTATGTCCATGTTGTTTTCCGGAGTTTCTAGAACAAACTCATGAAAATACCGTGATCATAGCTTCTATTTGATATGTGGGTGTGCGTATATAGCGGCTCTGAATGAGAAATCACTGAACTGGGATCAAAATCCAATCGGTTATATGACACTCACTCAAGCGTAAATGCTCTTGAGAAAGCTCCTTCCCCAGTTGTGGGTTAAACAGTAAAATTTCTATCTGGAAAAATAATTGTTGTACTCAAAAGGTTGTTAATGTGCAATAAATAAAACAGTCATTCTCAGGATCCAGAATTTCCTTCGGATTAAAATAACACACAAAGGGTTGATAAAATGTAAAAAAACAAACAAACAAACAAAACAAATCAATCAACAAAGACGATGTACAATGATGGTATTTATCAATCCACCCACGGGGATCGAATGTGGCACAAGGCCTTTTTAATGTGGGTATCTCTGAGCCCGTAGGCCCAGCCAAAAATAAATAACCATCCAAACCCGCCGAGGCGGGCCAGTTCCGTCAACCTCCCCCAACGAAACCCTACCCTTCGGCGGAGCTTCGTCCGGCTTCCTCTCTGCAAGCAGAGAGTTCGACAGACACCCGACCCGGCAGCTCACAAAGCGCAGATACTACACTTTGATCCTAGCCACCGGGACAATGTACAATGATGGCAACAAACAACATATCCTCTAAATGCTGTTTTTCTATCAAAGGCGACATTGATGATTAATGTTCAGCATATTTCCTGGATTCTAAGAGAATGTCCGTATTTGAAGAAACACCTATTGAAATTTTTTAACGTTGAGAAACCAGTTCTTTTTCCTTTCCAAAAGATAGTCAATTATCTTTGCTATTTCAACACTGAAATAGAAATAGTTATTTGTCGGACAATTTTAAATGAACCTTGAAACGTTGTTTTTTTTTCTTTTTTTTTTTTTTTTTGCTTCAGCAAGATTCATTTAAAAGGCAACAAACGTTTTCTACCAAAAAAAGGAAAGAAAGAAATAAAAAAAATAGATGCCGGATTACATTAATAGCGGTAATGGAAACCATATGACTAAGGCGATGATAAAGGATTTTATAGTGTTCGTCTTTTCTCAGTCTATCGCCCCAAGGGATTTATCTGTGGGGCCAACTGGCTTTAATTGTTTGTCTAACGATAACAGGTTTTCCGAAAGTTGACACCACGCCATGCAAATTACGAGAAATTCAAGCTTGACCTTTATAAAGAGTTAGCCGGATTTACAGCAAGATGTGATCGCTGGTGGCTTTTCTTTCAATTCAATGTAAAAATGCTGGAAAAAATTATCAAAATTAAAAAAAAAATACTGTAAAAGATAAAACACTTTGGAATGGCTAGTGCAGAGAAATTTATCCCTTTTTTTTTTAACTAAATATAACCCAGTACAAGGCGCGATAGCCACTCAAAGTAGAGGGTTGCAGTTGAAATGATAATAGGGAGATGTATGAGGAGGAGAGAAAATGGTAAGAAGTAGGGATAACGAGGATAGATCAGTGGTTATCAAAATATTGGGTTTTGCCGCCCCCCTTTTTACCAAAAGAGATCTCACCTCCTTCGTCTTTTTAATCTTTAAAAATCAGACCCTACTTGAAAGGAGCAAATCGTTGAGAAAACCCAAAATGCGATGAAGCAACTGAATAATAGAAACGATGCTAATGTGTGGATTCAGTAGGGGACTACTTTGAAGGATATTAAATGCCGAATTGATATGTATTGTAGTTTTCTTTTTATAGATGTAGGTTATGTGAGATACGCTTGGGCGATCATGGATCTTTCGATATATGACTGACGAGGCAGATTTTTTTCCCGCATTAAATTGCTATTTCTTTCTGCGGTAGACCAGTTGCCATCCAAGTCTATAGAACAAGGTCTGTTCTGCTATTTACCCATAGCTAGAAGGAGAAGAGGAGGATTCAGACCTTTCCCAAGGGTATTAGCACATAAGTGAATGTAATGGATCTGACTGGAATTCGAACTCGGCTCTCTCTATCCATTACTCCACCGTGAAGACCTCGTAAGTTCTCTTATCGACTAATAAACGTATTCAACGGCATTATCACAATTAAAAAAATATGGTAAATGAAAAAACTCATTGTAATGGCTAGTGCAGAAAAATCTATCCCTTTTTTTAGTAAATATTACCTAATACAAGGCTCGATAGCCACTTAAAGTAGAGGGTTGCAGTTGAAATTGTAATGATAAATGAGATGTAAGATATGAGTAAAAGAGAAGGTGCTAAAAAGTAGGGATAAGGAGGATAGACCAGTTGTTCCCAAACATTTGTGGCTTGCCCCCCTCTTTGCGATCAAAACAGATCTTACCCCTTGCGTCAGTGTTTAAAGTGTTAAGGCACCCACGCGGGTGTTTGTTTCACAAAGTGACAGTTCTTACGACAAAAAGCTGCCAGAGTGAAACTTCTTTCTTACATTTGGAACACTGGGGAAATAAGAGTGATTCGACTCCGTAGAAGTAGCAAGGCTAGTCCTAGCTTAACTGATGGAACTAAGGATTAGAGCTCTTGCGAGCATTTGCCATGGAAATAGCGATAGAATAACGATCAATGTCAGTATAGCGTTACTATATCCACGATACGGTAACCTTTTTCGTAGTTGATGATAGACGAACAGGTATATAATGATTTGAAAATCTTTATATATACAGTGTAACCCAGATATAAGAGACCCGGATATAAGAGAAACCCGGATATAAGAGAGATTTTCTCTGGTCCCAAATTAGAGCCCGTGTTAATGTATATAAAATAGACGAAACCCGGATATAAGAGACTTATTCTCCGGTCCCGACAACTCTCTTATATCCGGGTTACGCTGTATATATTTATGAAATTTGCACGTGACAATATTTTATTAACTCATTGAATTAGATATACATTAGGAGATATGAAAAAGAGATGTGAAGTAAGGCCTATAAGCGTTATAATGTGACGTGGTCATAATTGCGTCTATTCGACTGACTCCTTTTCTACAGCTTATTAACGCTTGCAGGTTATTTAAAGCCATAAAATATTTTTAGATTATAAGAATTTTTTTGTTGCGAGGAGAGATAATAATGGTTTAGTGGTACAAGTCTTACTGTTGCATAGCCCCCTAGTTGGGGGGCTTCTCATCTTCTCTTTGCAAGGCGGTCGCTAAATATTTTGGTTCCGAGGTGAAAGACAGCATAGGAAATTTTAACTTAACTTTTTATTAATGGTCATATCGACATGTTCCATCTATCCAGTGGGGTCGTTCCCCCTCATTGGGGAGCCTTTCAGACACGAAAGAAAAGACGTTTACATTGTTTGACGGCTAAGAAATAACTCACGGAAAGACCTCTCTCTATAGCTATAATTCCCAAGCTGGCTCAGGCATCAGAATCGACTTCCTTATTTTGTCTTCCATCTTACCTCAAAGGTCAACCTCAGGAAGTGTGAGCAGAGATACCATTCTCCCTAAAAAGAATAGTCTGCTAAACTATTATCTAACCTTAACTAATTAACCCATAGCTGGTGGTAGAAGAGATGGTTTCCCGCGGTATTTGCGCGTAAGTGAATTTAACGAACTCAACAGGAATTGGAATTCAGCTTTCTGACTCTATACTTTTGACGTCTCTGTTTACGTCATTCACTAATTAAATCTTGATCTCTTCATGTCTAGAATTGTGTGTTGTCTTTCCTGCATAGCCCCAGGAACTTCATTTCTACAATACTACACAGTAACACTCTACCTTGTGGTGTTCTCGGGCTTTGTATTATGTGGGAATTAGTATTTTTTTAAAAAGCCGCATAACGTGGAATGAATGTGTTCTTTCTGTTTGTGGCGTCTTTGATAATTTTTTATGTCTGCCCTACTTGATGCCTTGAATAGTCTTGGATTTTTGATGACTGGCCTACTTGATGCCTCGAATTTTTCATGCTTACCCTACTTGATGCCTTGAATTTTTTTATGTCGGCCCTAATGGATGCCTTGAATTTTTGATGCCTGACCTACTTGATGCCTTGAATTTGTCATGCTTACCCTACTTGATGCCTTGAATTTTTTTTATGTCGGCCATACTTGATGCCTTGAATTTTTGATGCCTGATCTACTTGATGCCTTGAATTTTTTATGTCTGACCTACTTAAGGACTTGAATTTCTGTTGCCTGCCTTAATTGATGCCTTGAATTTTGGTGCCTGTCCTAATTTATGCCTTAAATTTTTATACCTTCCCTAACTGCTATCTTGAATTTTGATGCTTTCCTTAATTGATGCCTTGAATATTTGGCACCTGATCTATGATGCCTTGGAGTTTTGAAACCTCCCCTAATTTAGTGCATGCCCTAATTGATGCATTGATTTTTTTTAATTCCTTCTCTGCTTGATGATTTTTTTCCTAACCTACTTGATACCTTGATTTTTTCATACCTTGAATATTTGATGCCTTCCAATTTTTGTTACCTGTTCTAATTAATGCCTTAAATTTCTAATGCTTGCCCTACTTATGCTTTGAACTTTTCGTGCCTGCAATACAGACATGACCACATTCATTACACATTAGATCAAATTATCTGACAACAATTCCAGGGAAAACTAGCATCAAGCCCCATACGATTATTTCTGTTGAATTTTTCCTATGCAGCAGGATTCTGTTGAAAATCCCTCTTACCACTGGGTATTGCTTTCCTCCACGAGAAACGATCTAGAACTAGCTTTTTTCACAATGATGGTGACCGTCTTTAGTCTGTTCTAGATCTTTATATCTTAATTTCAACTTGTGCACTTGTGTTTTTCCTTCTGCCCATTGGCCGTAGGGATTCTGCCGTTTTTTACCCTGACTACACGACCACTCCATATATATATATATCCAACACTTTTCCCACTTTTTCTTTAGTTATATATGTGTCAGATGAAGATATATGCATTTTTTAACTATCAAGAACAATTTATAGGAAAAAATTATGACAAAAAAGTTAAGTGCTACGAAAAAGAATCTCTCGAAATTTCATAAAACTAGAATTTTTTGCAACAAGCTGAGGCGTGTTGAAATTCTCACAATATTTTGTATTGTCGAACTTATCGCTAACATTTTTGTCGAGATTTTAAAAACTCTACATTTCGTTCAATTTCGAAAACCAATCGATGAAATTTGAATAATCTGATTTGTTTAGAAAATACTTTGACAAAAACCATACTTCGCAGTTTAAAAATTTCTTAAATTTAATTAAATTTTATAAGACTTCATGGTAATCAATATTTTTTAAGAAATTTTTATTTCCTTTTTAACAGCGAAGAATAAATTCTTCCGATTTCTTACTCTAATTAAATAACTATTTGTTATTTTATTCATTAAATTGTTCTTAAAATAGTGGAAGTATTTTGTATATTAAATAATAATTCCTTTAATTTTCCCCCCAAAATGAATGAAAATTTATTGTACTATGCTACACACCCTAGTAAAATGAACTGTACTTTGTACCCCCTTTTCTATTTGCACTTCTTCCCAAAATTTGGTTTCGATCGGGCAATGTATAGCTATTTTAGAAGGGGTGACGGACGGACTAATGAAAGTCACAGAATTTTATATATAGATTAAATAAGTGGGGGTGAACACAAGTAAAAATATTTTTACAATGAATTTTCACGAAGAAAATCCGCCAAAGATGATGAAACAATGCAAGAAGCTGGATGCAAATTTACTGTGGATGATCTAGCGATTAAAGTACTTTCTAAACATTTTCATCTTAGCAAATTCTTTTAAATAGAGCAGCATTTTTTTCAATCAAAATTGTGACCAGTCTCGTTACGGTGAGTAACTAATGCATTCCATGCGTTGTTTTGTAAAGGCTCCCTTGGTGTTCATATAATCTTTTGTTTAAATTCCTGGAGGTTTTACCGATGTATTACTTGTGGCAATGATTAATGGTAATAGAATAAATTCCTCCATCAAATTTTAGGTTATTGTTTTGTTTTGTATTAATTAAATCTTTTATTGTTTTAGCCGTAGTTGTGACAAATTTTATGTTGAGTTTAGATAAATTCTTTTCAATTGTAGTTGTGATACAGTTGGTCGGTAGAACAATATACATTTTTTATTCTTTGGCTTTATCAGGAACGACCACTTTTCTATTTTGAAATATTCTATGAGCTTGAGATTATTTCTATGAAATAATTAGGCTTTTGGAAGAGCTCTTCATGTAAATACTGAGGGCTGCAAATTCTGAATACTCTTAACTAGAATCCGATGATTATTCCGTATTTTATTTTGTTGTTATGATGAGAATAGAAATTTATGAGATCATATTTATTAAGTGATTTCGGTAGACATTAATTTTAAGCTATTGTAAGCGCGGTGTGGCATGGTATCCAGGAAATGTAAAGTTTTCTTTGTTTCCATTAGATGCATGCCAATTTATATTTAACTTCATTGTATCAATAAACATTCTACCGTTACTTAGCAGATCATGAGTGTATCGCGTTGGGTGCACTTACCGGCGCACATCTTTCGAAACAAAATACAAGTGCAGATACAAGTACTATCCACATAAATTAAACCTTTGACTTGGCCTATTGAAATAGATGTATCACGTTTCCAACATCCACAAGACATGAACAAAATTTACATATCCGTTTTTATTACATACACATTAACATTAAACTTTAGTTTTAATTCAATGGGGTCTCTATTAATACCCAGTAAATAATTATAAAGCTAGACATTTTCGTATTTACCTTTTTATATTAACTGTGATGAAAAAAGGAGCTCGGCATCTCATTATTGAATAATGGTTATTCCTCAGTTGGGTGACTCATACTTGTGGCCTTGTGCCAAGAGTAAGATAACCGCTTTCTAAAATAAGTAATTTTAATGATCAAAATCAGAAGACTGGTTTTATGAAGTAGATCAAGCTGTATATGAGGAGGGGGCTGAAAATCAGTCTAATATCTGATCGTATTTTGTAAAAGAATCGAACCGAGAACTTTCCAGCATTCCCTCATATATATATATATATATATATATATATGTGTGTGTGTGTGTGTGTGAAAAATATGTATGAAAAATTTCTCAGAGTTAGAAAAAGACAATATGTATAAAGGTAAAAGATAATAGGAAAACAGTATTATTAACCGACGCGTTTTGTCCAATGTGGACTTTTTCAAGGCAAAAACCAAATGAATTTATTAAAAACAAAGTAACAACACAGCAATAAAAACAATATTTCTACACGTAAAAGTACTTGACGTAATTTTCAGTTGACAATATGAATACAATAGCCTTTTCTAAATTCTTCCAGTTGCTAAGGACATTTTGTTTGTTGTTAATAGTTACTTTGTTTTTAATAAATTCATTTCGTTTTTACCTTGAAAATTCCACGGCTAATAATAGTTTTCCAATTGTCTTTAACCTTTATACATACATGCATATATCTTACTTATTATAAAACGCAGATTATGTGTGTGTGTCTGTACGTTTATATATTCGATCGGATTTCCTACATTTTTCAACCAATTTCAACAAAACTTCACTTTTTTTTGGTAGGTAGTGTTTCTTATTGTCTTGCACACTTTTTTCTTTATTTTTATATTCAGAATGCTTTAAAAATTCCAATTACAAGACAATTGTTTATAATAAAATTCTATTCAATCGGTAGACTCATAACGATTGAAAACAATGTTTTTGTTTGAGTTTGGGTTTGACCAATTCGTAAAAAAATAAATAAAAATAAAATAAAACTAGTTAAGACATGCGTGTCCATCAACCTTAAACAATAATCTTTGTCAATTTTATTTTTCAGTCTTTATGATGGTCGATACTTGATCTATCTCTTACTGTTACATCCCCGGGCAACGCCGGGCTCTACTAGTATATATATATATATATATATATATATATATATATATATATGAAATTAAAACTAATATTACTTTTAGCGTAAAATATGAGAGAACATCTTTAACACAAAGTGTTTTATGAGGTGTTGACACATTTATCGATAACCTGATGTTTGCTAGCTTTATGTAAAGTGGAAGTACTTGCACTAAAATTACATGACAAATAAAACGTAAACATATTTTTAGATAGTTTCTTTTAACTGTTCAGTCATCTGAAAAAAATTAAATATTTTAACCACTCTAATATTTTATTGAATTTTGGGTACTTTGGCTTTATAGTTTTACATACGAAGACGCTTGTTGAGGAAATGTTAAAAAAATTTCGAATAAATTTTAAATATCAATAAATTTTTGATATCATTTGTACGATACAAATTAATACGGAATTTGAAAGATTTAAAATTTTATAAACATTAAAGATAATAAAAACAATTTTTTAAAAAATTCATTATTCCCTGAAAAAATGTTTTCCTTAAGACAATAGTGACCATAATATATTTTATCCATAAAAGCAATTTAAAATATTTCTAATTAAGAAATGTATTAGTTTTAATGCATTTTTATTTTACGATTCAGAGCAGATTTTCTGTAACAGTAGGACCTTTTTGACAAAAAAGAATTGATTTAAATTCTCCAAGGACCTCTCCTTATAACTAATATCAAAATTAATCCCTAAAAAAAATTTCATAAAATTAAGAAAGTGTAGGGTAAAAAATGTAAAAAGATTTTTTTACCAAGATTGTTCTAAAAAAATAGAAATGTTTCACAAATAATTTCCTTCGTTTGTTTCATTAAAATTAGCGAATTGTCTGATTTTTGCAAAAATTTTCCAAATCAATGTGTTTTCACTGTGAAAAGAAGTTTCCCCTACAAATTTATGATGACTCGTTGACGGCAGGAAAACAAGATTTTTAACTAAATTTCGAAGGTTCTAAAAAGGATTTAAAAATACATTTCAAGTTAAAAAATCTTTGGGCTTTTCTTTTAATAATAACAAAGATTTTTGCGATAAAACTTTGGTTTTATAAACTCTGGGGCATTTTTTCACCATGTATTCTCATTTTTATCAAATGTTTATATTTATATATATTTATGCTTACAGCCATATCACGTTGAAACACCGGTTATCGTACGATCAATGAACTTAAGCAATATATATATATATATATTTATATATATATATATATGTGTGTGTGTGTGTGTGTGTGTGTGTGTGTGTGTGTTTAATATAACAGTGAAATGAAAATATCTCACGGAAGAAAAAGTTTAGTAACAGAACAAACAAAGCCTAATTCAAGACCAAGTTGAAGCAAGATAATCACTTAATAAACAAAGGTATCTGAGTGCTTTACATGAAAGGCTTAAACAAATAAGACTACAATCTAAGAAACGTGGGATTAAATGACTTGATTAATTAAACGGTTCATTTTGCTCGGGAACTAATTTTATCTAAATGCAGATAACTATTTTATTTGTATAGATTATTAACCGACTAAGGGAATTAATCACTCATATATTTACTAACTTAAGTTGATTTACTTCCCTTGCCACTACATATGGGACAGGAAATATATAAATAAATACAAATTGCTAATTATTATATGGTTTGATAGTTAAAAATATGTATTTTTAATAAAACAGGCAAGCATTGTTTGTAAAGATCTTTGGTGAGTTTCACCTGATATGTTATTTAGTGGAAAGGAATTTTCAAAAAATATTTTTTTGTTCTTTAGTATTTTCGAATGTCGTTTGCCATTTTCAAGAAAAGAAGGTTGAAAGTCGAGAGATAAACAGTGTAGCGTTTATGTTGTTAATCGTGCAGAGTTTAAAAAGAACGTGATTTGTAATGGATAGCGGCTCGGATTGAGGAATTGGAGAGCCGAGTTCGAATTCCAGTCGAATCCATTACATTCACTTACGTGCTAATACCCTTGGGAAAGTTATAAATCCTCCTCTCCTCCTTCCAGCTATGGGTAAATAGCAGAACAGACCTTGTTCTATAGACTTGGATGGCAACTGGTCTACCGCAGAAAGAAATGGTAACCTGCTACTGAAAAAAATCTGCCTCGTTAATCATGTATCGAAAGATACATGATCACCTAAGCGTGTATCACGCCTGGCACATAACGGAACTGAAATGACCTTACGATTCAAAGCCTTTTAAACTCGTGCGCTACTATATCAAAATAAACGTCCTTTGGTGTGAAGTACTTCCAAAACTTTTAGTCATTTTTTTTTTCATTTTTTTTAATTGATTGGTAACATACTGTTTGTCGTCGGTGTAAATTTGACGGAATTTGGAAAGGGCGCTACGTATTCGTGTAATTACATAACACTAAACAGATATTTCTTGTTCATTCAAATGGAGGATTTTTGCCGAAATATCCTAAATTTAAAATACATAATGTTATTTATGAAACGGAACATTTGTCCCGAGTTCTTGTCAGCATCATCTCATATAAAAAATATATAGATTTTAATATCTATCTACATTCAATTTTCTATATAAGTAAATTTATTTATTTTTTATGTTTCTCCTCCTCTTTTTGGAATCTACAGAATCGATTTTCTTTTTTTGACATCTTAATATATCCTTGAAATATTCGAGATCATTTTTCATGCAGACATTTTTAATATTTCAAAATGGAGTCCAGTAGTTTGACCGATGTAGAAAGCAAGATCGATTTAAAGTGCATCTATGCATCTACCTTAGTGGAGCGTAAGGTAAAAATAGAACGTTTACTTATAGAAAAGCGCTAAGATATATTTCGCCAGTATAGCAGGGGAATAGATGTATTGAAAAAAAGCGATGAACAATTTATAGGAACGTATTCCTTATGAGAAATCTTTGTATGAACAAGTACTGTATCTTTTATACGCATGCGTGTGCGTACACAAATGACGATATAGCCCAGTATTTCTTATTACTGTACACGTCCTCTTAAGGAAACACGATGGCGTAATGGATAGCGGCTCCGATTGAAGAATCGGAGAGCTGAGTTCGAATTTCAGTCGAATCCATTACATTCTAATACACTTGGGAAAGGTTTGAATCCTCTACTACACCGCCCCCCCCCACTTTATGAGTAAATAGACCGGGTTCTATAGACTTGAACGGCAACTGGTCTCCCGCAGAAAGAAATGGCAACCTACTACGGGAAAAAATATGCTTCGTCAGTCATATATCGAAAGATACATGATCGCCTAAGCATGGCACATAACTGACGTCATTTTATAATAAGAAGAAAAAAAGGGGTTTCTTTTCGATTCCTGTTAAAGTTACATTTTTTTTAATATGACTTCTCAATCTAGGCAGGTTTTTATTAATTTCACTGTTTCTTCTTTTATGTATCGTGTCCCTTCAGGACGTAGACGATCATGGTCCTGCACATCTTCCTGTCCCATTTGCTGCCATACAGGAAGGCAGATATCACATAACAGTTCAGTACTCTTATGTGTTTCTAACGAAATTTTTCTGTCTCATAATACTCTGCTTAGCTTTTAGAATGCATCTTACACTATCCCAATACGTCTTCGGATCTCAGTGCCACACTTTTTGTCCTCTGCTAGAACACTTCCCAGGAAGAAAAAATAAACAGTGGTAACAACTGAAATAGGTGTACCCACTAAAAATAACCTTTATAGTAATAAGAAATAATGTGAGATAAAAAATCCTTTATATATATATATATATATATATATATATATATATATATGTATGTATCACAGCTCATCAGTGTGGTTAGACGTTCGGTTACCTCTAGCTATGATCGAAATTTGGCTGAATTGGCGTCAACCGGAGATTCTACCCCTAAGCCGTTGGCGCACAGCAGGGGTGACGGTGAATTTAAGCCTGTTTATTTTTAGATAAACACCCAGTGACTGAGAGAACTCGATTCGATTTATCGAAGTGTCTTGCATTATTAGCCTCCATAGTCACTGTTTACAAACTTACACTTCTTCACCCTAGTGCTCAACCGAAATAAATTTTTCAGGAGCATATATATTGTCATCCACGGACAGACTGTTTCGCTGTATCACAGCTCATCAGTGTGGCTAGACGTCCGGTTGCCTCTAGCTAGGATCGAAGACTTTTTCTTGCGTTCGTGCAAGTATTTTTCTGGGTACAAAAACTATTCGAATACTCTATACCGGGTGCAACAGTTGAATTGTCCAAATTGTGTAACAGCATGGGATAACTGTCCATCCCACATATTTACCGGCCTAAATGTCCGAGAAATTCTCACAGAAAATATTCGTCCTCCGACAGGATTCGAACCTGTATCCTATACGGAACCGTCATTTAGCTTGACGTGCCTTTACCAATTTGGCCACGAAAGAGCGTTCGGTTAGCAAGGTCGAATTTACTGTATTTAAACTCCAATCTTCCATGAATCACTCACGTACATTCATGTCTGCTCATGGCGTATCAAATGTAAAAAAATGACGTCACACATTATGAAATGGACAAAGACCGACAATTATTTTAAGTGAAAATTTCCCGGACATTCAGGCCGGTAAATGTTGTTTAATACTGTTTATTATAAACAGAGCATTTACTTAAATATTTGTATCTATAAAAACAATGTATAAACATAAAATGTCTTAAAAAATTGTCGGACTTTGACCATTTCATAATATATATATATATATATATATATATATATATATATATATATATATATGTGTGTGTGTGTGTGTGTGTGTGTGTGTGTGTGTGTGTGTGTGTGTGTGTGTGTGTGTGTGTGTGTGAAATAAAACTTTATAAATATATATTTTATTTTATTTATACATTTTAGCTTTACTACTCGCTTGTTTTTTGTTTGTTTTTTAGACTAAATACTTCAGGCACTGGACGATTTGTTTTGTCCAGTTCTAATATTTTTGGTTCTTCTTTTTTTTCCAATTTTTTTTCTCGGGTACCGATTTGTTTTGGCATATCTACAAATTGTGCTATCCGAGTTTATATATATATATATATATATATATATATATATATATATATATATATATATATATATATAAAATGTATCTCGTGTATCATGCGAGTTTCTTTTTGAGAGACCAAATTAAAATAGACTAACTTTTTTGCTTCTATTTCTCTATCCCATCTTCTAGTTACCTAAGTTAAAAAAATAAAAGAGAAACACATCATTAGTAACGCTATACCCGTTGCGTAAACACGAACAGCGTCAAACAATCAAACGAAAAGCAGCTAATTATTTTATATATGTAAATAATGGAAAAGATGCATATTCGCTGTGTTTGTATTCTATACATTAGCTTCAAACTTAGGTCTTCAAAGATCACATGACACGTATATATATATATATATATATATATATGTATATATATATAGTTTATGAAAAATTAGGTAATCCGTATGAGTAGACCCAAGGAGGATAAAATCCAGAGAGCTCAATGTAAATCCAGAGCAAATAATTTAAATAAAAACAGACCACTTTAAGCTTCCATGTAATAAATTATTTCACCACAGCACTTTTAAAGGACTGCGAATCATCAGACTTTACTTCTAAAGGTTGAAACAAAAAATGAAAAGAAATTTACACATTTTTGACAGGCCGTATTAAGCATATGTAAATTAACGAAGTGAGGAAGTGAGGGGGGAGAGAGAAGACATGAGTGAGTTAGATGTAATTTAAAATCTCTATTCTTTTATACTTAAAATTACTTGATGTCCAGACATTGACACATTTAAACATTTATATATATATATATATATGTATATAAATAAAAAGAAAGAACAGTAAGATATAAAATCCGGTGTTCTTATAGATATTTTTATTTTTACAAAATAGTGCTCAATGTAAATTTACAGAGCATTAATATTATAAATTAATTGACTTAAAATATGTTTTTTTCGCTACACAGTTCCAACCATGTTTCAAAAATAGAAGCTAAAACTTTTAATTTAATCGCAAAATTAAATTTGGGTTTTTAGTTCCATTTCATTTTTAAACGAATTTTGGAAAAGATGAAAAAAAACTAATTTTAAGTCAATTAATATAAATTATATTATATTAAATAATTGATTTAACTAAAAAAAACATATTTCTAACCATGTTTCAAAATATATGAATTATAAATTAATTGATTTAAAAAATATATTTTTTGAATACACAGTTCTAACCATGTTTCAAAATTTTGAAACATGGATTTGTAAATTTACATTGATCATTATTTTGTAAAAATAAAATATCTATAAGAACACCGGATTATATATCTTACTGTTCTTTTTTTTTTATTTATACATATATATATATATATATATATATATATATATATATATATATATATATATATATATATATATATATAATAGATACGAGATTTGAAGACCTAAGTTTGAAGGTAATTTCCCTACAGTAAATGGATATAGTTTAATCAACAGAGTATATGTTAATATTTAATGAATTATTATTGGATATATTTACCAACCTCCCCACAAGGTAAGATGTGGCACAATGTCGAGTTTTAAAGTAGAGGAATCCGAATCCGTAGGCTCGGCCAAAAATTCCCGTATAAAAGGGGTCGGATAGCTGTTTTCCGAGACGAGACTCTACCCTTCCACATATCCTTGTCTGAGGATTCTCTCTGACCAAAGGTAGAGAGTTTAACCAGCACATTTTGAAAAGATTCCACCTGGATTCCGATCCAACCCCGGAAACCAGAGTTGCATTGTTATTGGATACAGTTAAGTAAAACATCAGTTTTATCAAAATCATGTTTATTTTTAATACAGCAGTATTTTTTGACTACAGTAAATAGTTATATCGTTTGATCAATGGCGTAGTTAGGGCCAATGGTACATACGCTAATTTTATATTTTCAAAAGTCGAATGATACCCTATATATATATATATATATATATATATATATATATATATATATATATATATATATATATATATATATATATATCAGTATACTAGTCTCATTTTAAATGAACATAAATGTAAGAATGATTGTGTATGATTTTTTTTTTTATCTGGCTATAGTTGTAAATATGTGTCTGTTAGTACAATTTAGATATATTTGTTTGTGTATGTATGTACGCATGTGTTTATATATGCCTGTATGAAGAAAAATATACGGAAAAACGAACAAAAATCCTAATATGGAATTATGCTGTTTTAATGTTAATATAATGTCTACGTCGGACGTTTCGGTCTAGTAGACCATCTTCAGGACATATTCATAAAACATAATTAACATTAGACTATATCCAATTCACCAAAACGTCCGACGTTGACATTATATTAACATTAAAACAGCATAATTGCATATTAGGATTTTTGTTTGTTTTTTCCGTATATTTTTCTTCATACTGTCGGATCTATATCCATATATTTGCTTACATATGCCTGTATGTGTGTGTTATGTTGATGTTATATATATATATATATATATATATATATATATATATATATATATATATATAGCGTTGTGTCTGTGAGTGCGTTTGCTTCCGCGGGCGTAAGCAGGAAAAGAAAGTGCCGAATGCCCCGTGTCATATGACTCGGCAGATTTCGGTTGTGCGTCTTCATTTCGCTTCCTATAATAATTCGTATTCGTATTTGTCAAGATCTATTTCTGTATTAAACACATGTTCCTTTCTTCATAGCTCCTCTCCTCTCTCAAGCCGTAACCCTACCGTCATCATTGTCAGAATCACTTCTTTAGCGGCTCCACCCAAATTACAATTTTTTTATAGAACGTACGATTACTCTTAGTTTCTCTTCTAAAATGATCTCTTTTTTCAATGTCAGTTTTTTTTTACTTTATTCTTTAAAATCGCATCACAGTCGTTGTTATTACAAAACCGTTTCCATTGTCATAATAATATAATATCAACTCAATGCTATTAGCATTATCAGGTTTCGTATCTCTAAACATTTAATTATAAAGTAATGAATAAATAAAAATAAATAATAACAAGGAGGTCTAATTTTCATCGTCTCTAAAAATAGAAGAACGCTAGATCAAGAAGTCGCATTTCGACCAACCAATCAGAAAACCGTCCCGACCAGGATACGAACATCATAATCTAGTGAACGAATCAGAAACAAGATCTGTTCTCAACCTGGATATAAGGTCACTGATCATAGACTAATCAGAAGCCAAGTGACCGTTTCGAAGCGGAACTCTGGATATATATATATAACTAAATGAAAAGACAACGTAAATCAGAATCAATGAATAAATTTTATCAATTTTCCGATGCTGCGGTCATTGTAACATCCCCAGAGCCAGTTTTCTGTGCGCACTTATATTTCCCAAATACTTTCCATCTCTTTCTGAGATCATCATCAGGGGTGCTGTTGATAAGGCAGACATGTGTAGAGTAAGACGTCTTGATAATGTAGTCCTCGTATATCCAACATATATATAATTTTTTTTCTGTCGAAGATACATTCAACCAAGAGACATTTGAATTGATATATAATGTTGGTTTTACGTAATACATCCGTTTGGCGAGGAGAGGTTATTGCGAATAATTAAATTGGTTGTACTGTATTTTGTATAATACATGATTAACTTTATTTTTTATTAAGATCCATGGGTGATATATTGGTACGAATGAGGTTTTTATGATTTCTTGTTTGTATGCATCTGGTTATAATATAAGAGTTTGATATATTTAGGGTCCTTTGAGGAAGTACCATGTTCTATTTGATGTGTGTTGAGGTTTTTGATAAATCGTCTTTTTTGTTCATCTACATATGGCTTGGGAAGTCATTATTCATTATTATTTGTTCATCTAAAATGTGATTTAGGAAGTCATTATTAATTAGAGTCTACTTAACATTTTTAGATCAGTGTAAAAAAAATCTTTTGTGTAAAGGAATTTGTGCTCCGTTAATTAAATTCTGTACAAGTACTATTTTGTAATAATTAGGACATTCACTCTTATAGTTGAGAGTGCAAGAGTTTTTGCTGATTGTTTTTTTAATTTGGGGTGGTAGTAAATGTGATATTATTTGTGTCTCTTAAAATATCAAGAGAAGGGATTTTGTAATCTTTGTTAAATTCGTATGTGAACCTGAACGTTATGTCAAAAAACAAACTCTGTTTTTTGACATAACGTTTGTGATTTATTCAATCAGACATGCCTAAAAGAGAATTTGCTGCCTAAATACACACATTTGAAATTATATAATCCAACAGCCCACGAGAACAACATCGCCTAGCAATTTAAACATGGCCTTGTAAAATGGCAGATCGAAGTAACTAATGATAACTTAATAACTTCTAACAACGGAAGCAGGAGATTCATAAAATACTAAAAAGAACAACTGCATCTGAATAGCTTAAACAAATTCTAAGTAGAGTAACACAAAATACTAACAGATCGGAATGTCAGCCTAGGTTAAAAATTCAAAGAAAACTCAATACATTATAGAAAGTAGATATATACCTCTTGAATCACTTTGAAAGATTTATAAACCTCGCTGACTATGATTTAACTTGCAACTAAAAAGAAATACTCAACTTCAGACCAACTGTCATGTATACAAATTATACATATACATATACATACATACATATATATATATATATATATGTGTGTGTGTGTGTGTGTATATATATAACGGACTACATAAAAAATTGAGATTGAAACACGGTACCAAAACATAATTAAACTCAAGGATCATCAGCTAATTACAATAGAACCAGAAATCCCTCTCCACCTCCCTCTCTCTCTTCCCTCCCTTCCCCTTCTCTCCGCCTCTCTTTCTTATGAACCAGGAAATTTACCTTTGAATTATTGAACGTCTAACTTATCACTATCCTTCTATATATATATACAGAGTGCGATTGATAAATTGTCTAAATGACACAAAAATGAAAATAACACTGTCATCTCATTTTAACAGATATATTTACCAAAATTAAACAAAAATATCTTGAAATACTAAAGAGTAAATTTATTCAATAAAATCGCCAATGGCTTTAACTACAGCCTCCAGGCGACTTCGAAATTTAAAACTCTTCTGGGCGGTCTCCTTTTTTAAGTTGGTGAATGCTGCCATGATCCTTGCCTTCAGTTAATCTTTGGTGTTACAACGAGTTTTCTTGATCTCTCACTCAACTACGCCCGACACATAATAATCAAGGTGGGGTTACACTCTGTGGAGCTGAGTGGCCAAATGTAAGAGGTGATATGGTCGCATAAATTGTCTAACAGCCATCACTGGATTCTCCAGCTGTTGTGGCATGATGCAGAGTCCTGTTTCCAGACCTAGCGTCTTCTAGCTGTCACTGTCTTGACCCGGGACAGCACTTCCTCCTCAAGGCACTTGATGTAGGCCTTAGTGTTGAGTCTGAGACCCTGTGGGAAGACGAATGGAGGCATAACGTCGCCATCAGTAGGGATCAGTAGTGATCACTCCAAATACATTCGTAATCACCAATTTCCAAATTTCTGACAGAGTGAATTGCATCATGGTGCTTTTTTTTTCTCACCGACGGTGCCCAGCTGACACTACTATAGTATGCAGTCGACAAAATCCAAAACAAACAACGCGAAAATTAAAAAAAAAAAACACAAAAATGGAAACAATTTCCCATCGCACTCTGTATATTGTGTTATATAAAAGTGTATTTTGTATATATTAACACTCCAAGCTTTTTCTTTCAATCCTTACCACAGGCCACATCAGTTTATCTTGAAAACAGACGTTGTCCATTAACCACCTGTAAACACACCTCTTACTTTATTTTCTTTTTTCCTAGTCCTGGGCATGACGATAAACTGCATCTGGCAGCAAGGCCTCTGATCGGGAGATTAGCGGTTTTGAGTAGCGTGGTACCACCCCTTAACTGCAGTTGTTCCCAGGTCCACCCTGACCTGGGTTGTAGCACCTGTTAGGGATCCAGCTATGGGTAAATAGTGAAACTTCAAGCACTATGAAAGCAGAAAAATACATTTTTATAGTAAAAATACCAACAATCCATTATTATATGTATGCTGGGTGTCCCAGAAGTCACGCACCATCCAGGTTTTCATAAAAACATGTAAAAAACGCCTTTATTGATGATAATCATAACAGATGCTCAAATTGTGCACCCCTTGGAATAAAACAAGCATCAATTCTCGTCATTAAACTTTCATTCTTCTGAGGGTTTACTCTTGGTTCGCAACGCAACTTTTAGAACATATATATATATATATATATATATATATATATATATATATATATATATATATATATATATATATATATATGTGTGTGTGTGTGTGTGCTAACAATACATATTTATAGTAGAATTACCAACAGTACCTTTTTATCTGGAGATGAAGCCATAAAACTGCGTTGAAAATATTTAGATTCGGGCATTAAATAACCCATATAGGTATTGATATGCCGCTAAACAAAATCAAGCCAACTATATCTGTAGACATGGAATTAAACTTGATCGGACATTATACACTCCCAATAATAATCTTTTCTAATTTCAGTGTTATGCAAAGAATACCTCATTTTTTGAAATATTCTAATCCGAACTACACACGCGTATACGAGGGAAAGAAAGTTGATACCTCTGTAATCGTTCACAACTTAGAATACATAACGCAGTACGTGTTGTCGAACGGTCAATGGAATCGACGAATCGAGTTCAAACTCCGGCTGGGGCAGTTGACATCCACTTTACACTGATTATCTTGAGAAATTCATAGATACACTTCGTAATACCAGTTATGGTTAAAAATAGCAGTGTAGTTGAAGCCTTATAAGGCAATCGGTCTTTTTTTCCCTAATTGGTCAGATTAGAGATCGCTCTTTTTTTTACTGATGATCTTTAATCCAATGCAACTTCTTCAAGTTAATAAAAAAAATAACTGAGACTGGCTTCAAGTATAAAATATGCATAATTTGGGAGTTACTCTGAGTCTTGTAATGCTTCTCACAATTTACTAAGCGAATCTTAATGTGGCACAAGGTCAAAAATACGAAGCATCAAGTGCTGATAGAACTCACTTCTCACTTGTAATCGATTTAGCGAGGCAAGTTTGCTAACCATTACACCACTTTGAAGTGTCCTAAATGATTTTCTAAGTGTAGCTTTGATGTGGCACAAGGCCGAAAGTATGGAGCACCCAGTGAGGATCGAACTCACGACTCAGTTGTAATTTATCGGCTAAACATTACATTATGTCGTTAGTGCCCTTGCTATATTTATAAGTTTAATGTTAACAGAAATTGTACTCCCATATCTGGAATAGACGAACCTGGGCAGCTATTTAAATTCTGACCTTTTTTTCGAAATCTACTCATTATTATTCCAGTCTGCCCGCTTATTTCATTTTCCACTTTTTTCCAAACTGCCTTTTTATTCCAATC
The DNA here is from genome assembly GCA_903632075.3 of Acanthosepion pharaonis. Lineage (NCBI taxonomy): Eukaryota > Metazoa > Mollusca > Cephalopoda > Sepiida > Sepiidae > Acanthosepion > Acanthosepion pharaonis. The sequence goes on from CAHIKZ030003537.1 coordinate 124,320, forward strand.
TTTTCTTCCTGGTTGAACGTCAAGATTATAGAATTATTGTGAATTCCACCAGCTTGACCATGACTGCATAATATGTGCAACGATTTTGAATTCAGACTTGTTTTTCTCTTAGACTTGTTGCCAACCACAGCTGGAGAGACCAGTTTGTCCTGCTATTTAGCCCATATGGTGGGGGAAAAGAGACGGATTGATACTTTCCCCAAGCTTATTTGCGCGAAATCGAATCTGAAGAACTCGGGTGGAATTTGAACTCAATTCGCCCCTTTCGAGCAGTTAACCTACATATCCATGGCCAATTATTATTATTATTATCATTTGTATATGCTATGTTTCCCGCTTTCTATCCTGTAGAGCCGGGTTCAAACTATGGTCCTTGGGCCCTACAGAAGAATTGTCATTTAATTGATAGCACTTTTCTTAGTATATGGGATGTTCCTAGCAGGTCGAGCTTTTGAACAACTTGTATGTTGATGTTACCTGAGACACTGATAGTAAAATTGTCCTTTCCTTTTCTTACGAGGCCTAGAACTCCGATTATTATTGGTACAGTCTCAGACTTTATTCCCCACATTCTGTTAATCTCGATATTCAGGTCCTTGTATTTGAACAATTCCTCGACAACATACATTTCCCTTTCTTGACAATATCTAGTCTGTTCGCTTTTATTTCCCTGTCAGTTTGAATTGGCATGTCCCAGGGGGTAATTACATCGTTATTTTGGGTAACTGTGTCTAGTTAGTGCTCATACCATCTCTCAGGGGTTTCGATTTTATGATTCTTTCATATCTTCCAGTGCAGATATGTCGCTACCTTGATATGTCTGTGGGTATATTCATTTTTTTGTTAGTTCCAGACATCCTGAGATAATATGGTCAACAATTTCATCATATTTTCTGCAGATCCTGCATTTCGGGTTAGTTTCATACTTGATTATGTGACAGTGATAGGAACTGGTTTCGAGGCTTTGGTCCTGAGCTGCAATAATTAGGCCTCCTGTCTCAGCTTTCAACTCGGTTCTCTCAGCCACTGATGTGTTTTCTATTGGTCCGCATCTTTTTTCGTTCTTTTTACGTATTTGCCATGCCACTCCTTGTCCCGCCAGTTTATTTTTGTAATTTAATTTCGCCAAATTGTCTTGCTTTCTGTTTTACTTGTTTGGCGTAGATGTTATTCGCTTCGTTTTTTGTTGGTAGGGTTTCAAGTATATTAAGCTGTTTCTTGAAGAGTACAGCTTCTTTGTTGATGGAGTGGATTTGCTGTTTTACAATTTGCAGGAGAGGATCATTGGCTTTTGTGAGATGTGCTTCCAATCCAATTGTTGTAATTTTTAGAGTTAGCTTAAATTGGATTAAACCTCAGCCTCCTAAAGATCTTGGTACATACAGCCTATCAACACCTGACTTCCAGTGGTGGCATCTTCATTTAGGTAATCATTTTTTTTGGATCTGGGCGTCCAATCTTTTAATGTCATTTATCTTCCATTTAATAACGTTGAAGCTGTATGTTACTACGGGTATAGCTAAAGTGTCGATAGCCTCCATTTTATTGACCCCATTAAGTTCGCTTTCTAGTATCAAACGCACTCTCCTATAATATTCTTTTCGGATCTTTTTCTTCATAATTGAATGTTGTATTCCGTCTCCTTCATTAATTCCTAAGTATTTGTATAGATCATCTCGTTCTAGTTCTTTAATCTTGTTGCTCGTATGAAGGGTCTAAATATGTAGTTTTCGTTCGTTGACTACCTTTGAAGGAGGCTTTGGCACACGTATCAATTATGAACTCCATCCGGATGTCTTCGCTGAATGTTTTGACAATGGTGAGTAGGTTTTTCTGTTGGCTGTCATCCTTGACAAACATTTTAAGATAATCAATATAGAATAGGTGATTCAGTTTGCCATTCTATGACTAGTATCCATAGTTATTGCTGTTCAGGAGGCAGTTGAGTGGCTCTAATGCAAGGTAGAAGAGTAATGGTGACAGTGAATCTTCTTGGAAGATTCCGCTTTTGATGTTGATTAGAGTCTCGGTGTTAATAACCCGTTTGTATGGTTTAGGTTTAATGTAGACTTCCACTTGTTTATGCTACCCGTTATAAATTTGAACTTTATAGGACATAATCTGTAAATTTTCAAGCTCTTCTCTATCCACGAGTGTGGTACATTGTCGAACACCTTTCTGTAGTCGATCGATGATATCGATTAGTTTCTTTTCTTGTTTTCACCTCTTACAATATTTTTCTTATTGATAATTAGTTGGTCCTGGCATCTGTAACTTCCTCTTTTAAATCCTTTCTGTTCTTCTGGGAGTAAATTGTTTATCTCAGTGAAGTTGTATGTTTTCTCGGTTATGACAGAAGTGAGGATGTTGTACAGTGTTGGTAGGCAGGTGATGGGCCTGTAGTTTATACGGGTTCTGAGTCTCTTCTGTTTTTTGGGAGTAGGTATGTTACTCCCCACATGAGCCGCTTGGGGCTATTTTTCTGGCTTTATGATTATATTATTGCATGCTCATGCGCGGTCTTGGTGGGAGCTAGATAGTTTTTTTTTAATCCAAAAATTGGCTATTCCTGGCCATTTCCTGGTTATTTCCAGTTTTTGGATTTACAAATGGCAGAGATATTTTCAGTAATATTGATATCTATCCATTTTTGGCGTTCTGTATACGTATGTTGTTCCTGTTGTTGCTTGATCCATGTAGATCTTTCATTGTGCAGTTCTTATACCAGAAGTCCTTGACTTCCTGGATATTAGGTGGGTCATTTATTTCTATTTTATTTTTCTCTGTTCTCAATATAGTTTCTTGGCATCATCTCTATCATGCCGAGTTTTATATTCAGTGTGTTTTAACACTGTGCAACTTGATACAAGTTGGTCGATTGTTTCTGGATATTTATCACAGAAGATGCATTTCGGGTTAATGCAATTTTTCAGTATGTGTGCTTGTTAATTTCTAGTTAGGAAGCATTGGCCCTGTGCAGCAAAAATAAAACCTTCGGTTTTGTTGAAACTTGAATAAAGCATGGAATAATAATAATACAACACAAAATGTACTTAAACAAAATGTATTGACACAAGAACGTGTACACAATATTTACAGATAGTTTGGTATATTCTTGGGAAGACCGTTCCTGTAGAATGGTTTGACTTAATCGCAGTCGGGCAGAGTATCTGGATTGCATCTCTTCTTCCTCCCCTCGTCTTCTCGGTACCAACCCATATTTATATGGTCGGTACTCCACTATGTAAATTAGGTGGATCCTACCACAACAGGTTTCAGCTTTTAACCCTGCGCTATGTAATCACTAATGGGTACGGAGTTTGTCTAAATCAGCATGAGTGCTATGGGCAGAGTATTGACCATGAAGAGACTTATCTTGCCATCGGTCCTGCATTTGGTATATTGCATTTGGTTCTTGCTTTCTTTATTTTAGTTTATTCGAACTCCTTCACCCAACTGGAATTATTATTATTATTATTATTATTTTATATATGTTTGATGATTATGTCATCCATTTACTGACATAGGTAGAAGGGTGTTTTTGGCAGAGAGGCCTTATTCTAATTATTACGGCAGGGGACATTACCGATTATGTGCAAAAGACATTACACATGCCCAGTCTCTTCAGGAGCAAATATTTCGATGATGACCCTTTTTCAATCTACCAGCGTTTTCTATCGTCCTTCATTTATTAAAAGTGTTTTCTTTTTCTTTTTTTTCATCCTAACAATTTTATTCCAGACTACCCTTTTATTAATTTTGAATGAATTTTCCATCCTACCCTTTTATTCCAACCTGTCCTTCTCTTCTACATTTAAGTTGTTCCGAATATATAAATGAGAGATCCAAGTTTACTGATCGAAATATAACAAATCTGTAAACTCAACCCTTTACCAAACTTTAGAAAATTTCTAAATTGTGAAGAATATTCACATTAGAAAACAGATTTTCTGCGAAATGTCTTTAAAAATATTTGTTTCATGTATAATTTTTTTCAAATATTATTTCCATTCAGAACGTAAGCAATAATAGCTCTCCACATTATTTTATATTATCATCTGTGAATTGGCCTGCGATCTTGTGAAAGATAGCGGAGTGGTCTCCTGTTACCTTCTCCACGTTTCTCTATTCAGAGTAGTCCTTCTCCAACATTCATTTTCTTTATTATCTGTGGATTAACACGAATTATTGACAAAGAGAGTGGAATGTTTTCACGTTGCCTTCTTTAATGTTTGGAAATTCAGAGTGGTCCTTTTCCTCGAGTCCTTTTCTTTATTTTCTGTGAATTGTCATGAATTTTGTGATAGATACTGGGGTGTGTTCTTGTTGCCTTCTCTACGGTTTTGAATTCAGAATAATCCTTTTCCTAGCTGCCACCCAGGTTTAGAGATCCCGGTCAAACCTGTTATTTAATTCTGTTGTGGATTCCGAGATGAGATTCCGTCTCCAATGAATGACAAACGCAAAAAATAAAGATAAGAAATTAAACGTATTTACACAATAATACAATGGGAAATTCTGTTAGTAAATCCAGGAACGCGGTTAGTTGTAATAATAATAATAGTACAGTGTAACCCGGATGTAAGAGAGTTGTCGGGACCGGAGAAGAAGTCTCTTATATCCGGGTTTCTCTTATATCCGGGTTTCTCTTATATCCGGGTTTCTCTTATATCCGGGTTTGGTCTATTTTGTTTTAGGTAAGTATGGGAACACTTTGGGACCAGAGAAAATCTCTTATATCCGGGTTTCTCTTATATCCGGATTTCTCTTATATCCGGGTCTCTTATATCCCGGTTACACTGTATATATATATATATATATATACAGTCTCGAAGTAGGACTTCCTTAGAGTCTACGTGCTTGTAACTGTGACGTCTACAAGCGGTTACCTCACACTATTACTCTACCTCCAACTCAATCACAATCTCTGCTCTCTCTCTCTCTGCTCACTCTCTATATTCTGACTCTGGTTATTTAACGGCAGCAGTCCAAGTAACACTCTGGTCGAGTCCACTTGTATCAAAAAGGGGAGGACCCCATAACAAATTCATAACTTGGCGAGGAAATAGTTTTATGCCTTTCCCAAGGGTATTAGAGCGAATGTGAACGTAAAAGACGTGTCTAGACCTTGAACACGGTTTGTTGATTCCAAGTTCCGGACCGATAATCCTTACTCTATTCACACGTCATCGTGTCTAATACTGTTTTGACATTTATACTGAAATCGAAACTGCTTAGCTCATTAACTACTACAATCCCATGTCTAGACATATAGCAAACACTCGGCATTTAACTCTCAGTTAGCATTACTGTCGTTTGATACTTATCAAATCCCCAAAATTAGATTTCTCAAGTCCACAAACTGTTATAGATCTTTCTAGAATTGATTCCTTTTAAAGTTGTGGCTTTTGGCAGTATAGAAAGTTAACCTCTTGATTATATTGTTATATCTCTTCTAGTTACGTGTGCTGCCCGCAATTTTTGTAAAGATCTTTGTGATTTTTTAGCGCCAGTCAATAAGGACTGAGGAAGGAACGTCATCAAGGCATCACTAAGAAATCAAGGATTCATTTGCTTGAAACCATCTTAAAGAATTGATCTGAGAAAATTACCATCTTATAATTCTGTTTGTTACTTAACATATACGTTACACGCTGCCATAACCTCGGATAAACAATACACCATTCTTGTTTGATTGCGAGATTAGGTGAAAGAAAAGATGTATCAAAGGCGCTGTTTGCTTTTAGTAAGAAAAAGAAAACGTACATAATAATAAGAAAAAAAGAAAGAAACGGAAGATAGAGATGATGATAATGCTCTTGTGTATTTAACACCTGCTTCAATGAAAAGAAAAACCTGTCAATTTGGAATCTTTTCATTTGTACCCTCTTACTTCTTTAAATAATGTCCTGCGTTCATATTTATAATTGTTATTGTAATATTTTATTAAAGTTGTTCAGTTCAAACATTTAATAAGGTTATAGGGGAATTTCAACAGGTATTTTATAGTTGGAGAACTCGACAGGAGCTAATTAAATCATTAATATAAGAATTAAGATTCATCAAAAGGTTTAAATACTAAAACCTTGAAATTTACATAGGTATTTCTTGTTAAAATACCATGGAAATTTCAAGGGTTCAAAACACCAAGCAACTTGTATCACAACTAAATTAAGTTAAAAATCATATCATGTTCAAATTAGAGAGAAGATATCATTTCCAACGTGATCAATGTTAAGCGACATTCAATTTGAATAGTAATTAGCTGGTTATCCAAACCGAATCATCAGCGTATGGCATTTCACCAGATTAAACAAAATCTGGTAAATACTTAACGTCAAAAAAGCGTGGTAAATGCATACATCAAAATAAAAAAGAAAGAAAAAATTAACCGGAGAAAAGAATAGATGATTAACCAAATAGATAAAAGCTGGTTAACCAAACTGAAACATTACCGTATGGCATTTCACCAGATTAAACAAAGTCTGGTAAATACTTAACGTCAAATAAACCTGGTAAATGCATACATCAAAATAAAAAAAAATGAAAGAAAGAATTAAGCCGAGAAAAGAAAGCGATAAAAAGTGCCAATGTGAAATGCGTTTTTTAAGGTCGCTTCTTTCAAATGACCATGACAATCATCTAGAAAAAGAAAATATTTAGAAAAAAATATTCCAAGCATTGTTGTTTTGAACATTGGCTTTTTATACCAATATCGTTTAATTTATCTTCAGCAAAACTTGTATTTGCCTTTTCTGCATGTCGTCTGCGACTTTGTAGCATTCGTGTTCCATGTTGTAAAATATTTTCCCCCTGATTGGACATTGTTTAAAATGCTTAATAAGATGACATTGGGCATGGGACACACTATTCCACTTGACTTACCCAACACAAAATCATTGCTAACAGATCCTGTTCGCAGAGAGCCATCTGCATACATCTATCATGATTGAGACTAGACAATCTGAATAATGAAATATTTGCTCAGTGCAGTGTTTCTCTCCATTTTGAACCGACATTCGAATTAGTTTTTCTTCTGAGAATGCATATTTAAAATTATCAAAGTTGTATTTTAATTTCTCTTTTCAGTACGCTATCATTTCTATCTTACAAAATATTTTCCTTTTTTATCTGATTCGTTTTTATTTCATTCTTACACTTTTAAAGTGTTCCCTTTTCTTATTCTTTGCTTACCCTTGTTTATTTCTTCTTTTTCTATTTTTAATCTTTATTTCTCTTTCTTTTCTTTTATTTTCTTTTATTTTCTTCCTCATTCGTTTACTTCGTTTTATAAAATGATTCCATAATTTTATGAGTGTTCAATAATAGTTTCAGACTGTTATTTTTTAGTGGATTTGTATCTGTCTCAGACCTTCTGAGGCTGACCTTGGGGTCAGCTGGTAGACAAAATAGGAATCTCGATTTTGATTGGCTGAGCCGAAAGTGGGAATATTAGAGAGATAGGAAGTTATTTCGTGGAGTAAGTTTTACACGTCGAAGAATGCAAATGTGTTAATTTCGTGTGTCGGGGAACTTGCTGCCTATTAGGGGAGGGGGTGATTGAGCTACTCCACTGGCTAGTTAAAAATGTACACGTCGACGTGTTAATAAATAGATAAGTTTCAAATTTCCTTTTGTTGAAGTTCTTTTGTTGAATGCAACTTATGAGTGAACCTTGACCTTCGCCCAAGACTACCTCTGGAAGAAGGGGACAATATAACATGAAGTGTATTTTTTTTTCAATTTTACATTTCAAGTTGTTTTATTAAATTCGATTATTCATTAACCAATTCCGTCTTTCGTTTCTTTTCTTTTTTCTTTTCTTTTCTCATTTCTCTTTTCTTTTCTTTTCTTTTCTCACTTCATTTTCTTTCTTTTTTTGACTAGCTGCTCGTTTCTTGTTCTTTTCTCCCTTTTCTTTTTCCATTTTATTTTTTATCTCCATTTCAGTTTTCTTTCTTTTTCTTCTTCTCAATTTCATATTTTTTTTCTTTTCTTGCCCTTTTATTTTCCCCAATCTTTTTTATTGCATCTCTCGTCTCAATTTCTTTCTTTCTTTGAAAACATTTTTAATGATTTTTATCCAATTGTTTTTTCTGTTCCTTTATAGCTTGTTTTTGATCCGATCATTTATTTCGTCATATTCCTTGCTTCCTCCCTCCCTCCCTCCCTCCCTCCCTTCCTTCCTTCCTTCCTTCCTTCCTTCCTTCCTTCCTTTTACTCTTTCGCTTTCATCTTTCACCTTCATCCCAATTAGTGCAGCTAAATTCTTCAGTATATGTTATCATTTTAGTTGAAGTATTTACCTCCTTAAACTATTTTTTATAAATATGCTGGATCATAAAAAAGAAAAATCAGCTCGAATTGTTAAAGACGAAAGAATGCTTTAAGAAATTATAAACGAATTTTTAACCTTCCTACTTTGGGAGGTGCGGATATTATGTAAATTCGTTGTGCCGGGTTCAATTCCTGCTGGGTTCTGTTTCATTTACTTGAAGAAGGTATGAAGCCATATTCCGTCAGTTAGCTCTCTTGCCTTAAGGTGGCAGCCAATCAAAGAAAAGGAAAATGCTGTGTTCAAAACCTGCATGAAGAGGGATTGGCTCCATCAGACTATCTTACTTTAAGTTACACCACTCCTGTTATGGCTGAAGTACATGTCGTGACCTTTTGACCTTAATGGACTTGTAACGTGACTAACGACAATTTGATTTGACTCAAATTATTCATACCACGATTGAACTTATTTAAATCTTTTGTAAAATAATTAAAATCTAACAACAAAACGACAAAACATAAATAGGATTTCATTAGTTCTAATGATCTCTCCTTTGAGATAAAGACGCACTGGGAAATTTATTTTGGGCGTCTCTGAATAACGAAAGAACTTATTGTTTTAATCTTCGCCATTCCCGTAATATTTTCATCACACCAATCCTAATCCTGATTGTATAAATGAATTCAGGGCCAGTGAAATAGTGCTGTTCTTCTAACTCACACACAAATTTTGAAATGTGTTCCGTTTATCGTAATGGCGTGTATTTGATAGAAACAAATCATTAAATAACTCTAATTGCATTAACTCTTTTACCAGCGAACACTTCAGAATCTTTTCCAGAGACGAAACGTTGTAAGCTTGTTGCTACTCTATCGTTATTTCCATGGCAAATGTTCGAACGAATTCCAGTTTTTACTTCCACCAGTTCAGACCTTTACAGCGAGGACACGCCATACTACTTCCAAGGAATCTAATCACCTTTATTTTCTCCGTTTTCCAAATACAAGCTTTAACGTCCACCTATTTTTTTTTTTAATCTCATGAACTGTCTTTGTGTAACAGACTGCGGCGTGTCTGCTGCCCTGAAAAATACATTTTTAACCTAATTCAAATCAAGGTTCAATCCTTATCTTTCTAACGTATCTTTATAATCTTAACATCTTCACAACTTCCCATTTATATCGCAAACTTCTATCACCATTTTGACTTTAACTTTCTACAGTGAGTGATCCACGAGCCTTGTGTAAAATTTAGTATCTCTATCTATAAAAGGCAGGATGTGTGTGTGTGTTTGTGTAACGAATGCACGGCCGAAATTTTCGACGGATTTGCACCAAAATTTACATGCACATGCTCCAAGTTAGCGGGAAGGGCAAGACCGACTTTACATTTCCCAACTCCCATCGATAGTGGAAATAATAATTATTTGTTGTTAACATTCTTTTTTCATTCGGTTTTTCCAGTTACGAGTTCTTTTTTTAAAGCTGATCGTTTTGTGTTCATTTTGTTTAGTCCTTTTTTATTAACAGATTTTATGTTTAGTATAGAGCTTAGAAAAAATTCGCAGTGTGAGATAGGCAAGAAGTAAAGCATGTAGCAACATCAGCATGGCGAAGGGCACTTTTTAAAGGCAAGGAAGGGCAAAAAATATTTTAAGTCAAGTTATAGCCATTGCTGTATGAGTCGTACGATTTTTGAATCAAGCACGGGCAACGCCGGGTCATGCTGCTAGTGAAAAATATAATCGGTGATATTTAGAATAAAAAATGTATTTGGTGAAATTTAGTATGAAATTTGTATTAGGTGAAATTTAATATGAAAGATATATTGATTGAAATTTAGTATGAAAAATGTAATGGGTGGAATTTAGTACGAAAAAAAAAGAAAACCAATCAAATTCTGACGTGCTCCACTAGCGTCGCAACAAATTTCAGTGTAAATACTTTAAATAGCAACAAAAATAAATTATTTCGATTTCTTCAATGAAGTAAAAAGGGATGGAATCCTGCAGAAAATATCATAGCAAGTTACATGAGTAACCTTTTTATTTTATTAAAATGTATATTTTATATTTTACCTATATTTAAAGCTATAAGAACACACACTTATATATATATATATATATATATATATATATATATATATATATATATATATATATAATTCATTCTAAAATATTCAACTCATATATATATATGTGTGTGTGTGTGTGTGTGCGTGTGTAATTCAAGAAAGAAATTCCGATTACTAACACAAAAAACAGAAAATGTCTCATATCCAGAATATTTAACATTGAAAAACATACAGGAAAAAATTAATTATTTTTAATAATATGTGGAAATCTCCGTTTTTACCTGAGGACGGTCACGAGACCAGAAACACGTGTCGTACAATTATGTAAAACAAAGCATAATATTTTTTTCTAAATAAATCCACATTACAACCAAAAACGTTTGCGGCACCTCTCTTCTCTTCTTTTTGATATACATACTTTTTTCTCGTTGGAACCACTACAACCTCTTTTTTCTTATATATATATATATATATATATATATATATATATATATATATATGTATGTATATATAATCACGCATAGAATCAATCAGCAATATTAATGCTATTATTGGCGACATCCATCGCTAGCAGTGTATAATGTATGCATTCTATGCGTGATTATTTCTTTGTATATAAATTATATGCTGCCTAATGTTTTATGTTTATATATATATATATATATATATATATATGTGTGTGTGTGTGTGTAATTTTCTAAGTTAATTGATTTTATTTATCAATCCGACATATTTTTATCACTTTAAACGTTATTTTAGTGGATACTCATATTTGAGTAGACGCCCTATTTATCTATTAAACAGCCAGTAATTTAACACGAGAAGGATTTCGCTTAAAGGTAGACTTTAAACTCTGCTTGATCAACGAAGTACTACGTGGCCGAATCAGTTGAGGAACGTCGGATCTAACAACGGTTTCTCTTTGCCCAGAGTGACGTAAACCGAATCCTGCCGGAGAGCGCATATTTTTCTTTAGGAAGATTTCTCGAATATTCAGGCCGGTAGGCGAAAATAAATAAATTTACTGTATAGTAAATAAATAGGTAATCTACTTAAATCTGAGTATCCACTAAAAATAACGTTTATATATACCATTCGTCCTTCTTTAGAATATTGCTACCATATATAGCCCGGTGCCCTTGCTATTTACCTTAAGACCCTTCATAAAATCCAAAGAAGAATCCGCAATATTATTAGTCCTGATCTGGTGGCTCGGCTTCAGTTACTTTCGCACCGCCGTAACGTTGCCTCTCTGTGTCTTTTCTATAAATACATTCATGGTAATTGTTTGGATGAGCTCTTCGCTATGGTACCTAGACTTTTTTTTAAAATTTAAGCGCAATATTAGACTCGTGTCGAAATCTCAACAATTTAGATGTAGCCGAAAATTCTATGTGAAGCGCAGTTGAGCAAGGCAACAATAAAACTTCTTGTAACACCAAAGATGAACTGAAGACAAGGATTATGGCAGCATTCACCAACAAACAAGGATGCACTTGCATGAAACCTGAGTAGCAGTTTCATTTTTAGTGATGTCGCTGATAGAGTATTTGATCCGTTTTGCTGTTTTGCTTCTGTCTTTTTCTATTTAGGTAGGTGTCTTTTTTGTCGTTCCACTTAATTGATGTTGATTTTGATAGCGTTGATCATGCACGTCACTCTCATTATCGATGATTTCCTTATAACAATGGAGCTTCTATTGGAGCTTAATTTTAATTTAGCAATATGCTTTTAATTTCGATTTAACATTATCCATACTCATTTTCTAACTTGTTTATCAACTTTCATTAAACGACAAAATTATTTCCTTTCTTTTCCTGACACTTCCTTTTCCGATTCATTGCTTGGCTACATGGTCACATGATACAGCATCTTGCTATAATACTATAACTCTGTCTGATCGCCAATATATATATTTTTCCAGGCACTCTCCATTGATGACAGTTGTCGTTCAGGCGGTCCAAAATGGAAGGTGTATTTATTTATTTGCGAGTAATGACTGGAAAATATTTCCCGTCAAAAGTTTCTACTGTCCATTCTACCTCCACGCCTCTAGTCCCACTCTCTCCATTGTTGTTCCTTTCCTGCTATTTACTTGCCGTCTCTGTCTGCGTGAGAAACCGTCTGCGCATGTGCAGAAGTTCACTTCTGATTATATGTGCAATCTGTAAAACCATGTGTCTGTCTGCAAAATGGTCCTGAAGACAATCGAGCACAAATTGGAATTAAAAAACATATTATGTTCGACAAGAACAAAAAGACAAAAATGCTGAAAGCAAGAAAGAAAGAAATATTTTTCTGTCAATTTCTTGTGAAAGGTGAAAGCAAGGAAGAAAGAAAAAATACAAAGAAATATTAGTCATGTCAATTATTTGTAAAAGTCAAAGAGAGAACAAAAAAAAAAAAAGAAAAAATATTAGTCTCCTGTCGTTTTTATGATAGGCGAAGGCAACTAAGCAAAAAAGAAAAAGCAAGAAAGAAAAAAGAAAGAAAGAAAGAACCAATTAAAGAAAAAAAGAAAGAAAGAAAGAACCAATTAAAGAAAAAAAGAAAGAAAGAAATAACCAATTAAAGAAAAAAAGAAAGAAAGAAAGAACCAATTAAAGAAAAAAAGAAAGAAAGAAAGAACCAATTAAAGAAAAAAAGAAAGAAAGAAAGAACCAATTAAAGAAAAAAAGAAAGAAAGAACCAATTAAAGAAAAAAAGAAAGAATTATTAGTCTTATCAATTTTTGCGAAAGTTAAAGCAAACAAGCAAACAAGCAATCAAGCAAACAAGCAAACAAGCAATCAAGCAAACAAGCAAGGAAGCAAGAAAGAAAGAAACAAACAAACAAAGAAAAAAGAAAAAAGTAAGAAAGAAATATTAGTCTCTTGTCAATATTTGTCAAAGGTGGAAGGAAAAAAGCAAGAAAGAAATATTAGTCTTCTGCCGTTTTCGTGAAAGGTGATGGCAAGAAAGAAAGAAAGAAAGAAAGAAAGAAGGAACGAATGAACGGACGAAAGGAAAATTAAGAAAGAAAGAAATATTAGTTTTCTGTCATATTCGTGAAAGCTGAAGGCAAGAAAGAAAGAAAGAAAGAAAGAAAGAAAGAAAGGAAGGACGAAAGAAAAAATAAGAAAGAAAGAAATATTAGTCTTCTCAATTTGCTTTAAGTTAAAGCAAGCACACAAGAAAGAAACATGAACAGAAAGAAAAAGCAAGAAAGAATAAATAAAGAAATATTTGTCTTCTCTTGTCAATGTTTTCTAAAAGCTGAAATAAAGACAGCAGGTAAGAAAGACGGAGAAAAAAAAAGAGTAAAACTATGAAGAAAAGTAGAAGGGTACAATAAATGAAAGAAAAGTTGCCAACTTTATAAAAAGAGAGAAAAAATAGAGAGTGGAAGATAAAGAAAGAGAGACAGTGTAAAAGAGTAAGAAAAAGATAAAATGTGTGTGTGAGAGAGAATGACAGAGAGAGAGAGAGAGAGAGGGGGGGAGGGTAGATCTTAATAAGCAGTTTTCTTTATCTAGTGTAAACCTTATTCCCAATTAATCTAGTGTATGGTTCTTCCTTCTCGGTCGGCTATAGAAATGGCTTCCGGCCCCAATAAACGTTCTCGGAAAGCAAACCGACGAAGATTGATTTCCGCCAGTTTTGATGGCATCGGTGACCGAAACGACTACCACTACTACTACTACTACTACTACTACTACTACTACTACTACTACTACTACTACTACTTCTTCTTCATCATCATCATCATCCCATAAGCCTAATTCTCTCTATTTTCCCACTTTGCTCATCGTATTCCTTTTACCTATTTGTGACAATGTTGTCGTGGAGAAGGAGGCCGGCATCTTACTCATAAACCCAACAGGGATGGTGTAGCATAAACGGGCGTAAATTAAATTCATTCGCTCCTTGTTTTGCTAATAGAATCTGGAATTCACCAAATCTTAGCTGACTGAGTATCAGTGGTATTCATAGTAATAGTTCAGTCCTACTTAGATTTCGTATACAAGAAGTAAAATAATACGTGTGTACTTCCGGACACACGTAGAAATACGGATATTGATTGAATATAATTGTATGTGCATATTTAACAGATTTAAACCCGAATGCTGAATGCCAAAAGATGTGGTTATATATATATATATATATATATATATATATATATATATATATATATATATATATATATATGCCCGATGCTGAAACGGTTATTATCAGGGAAAGGGCACTGGCCGAGCTGAGCTCAAATTCTGGTCGAATTTAATTTGTTCACATCGCGCCTGTGACCTTGAAGAGAAAGGCATGAAACCATCTTCATTCTCCATAAGTTAAATAGCAGAGATGATGGGTCTATGTTGCCTTTGGTGGCAACCAGTGTAGCAGTATGAAACCCCCATATATATATATATATATATATATATATGTGTGTGTGTGTGTGTGTGCTATTTTAAGATATTATAACAAAAAACGTAAGTCCCTACACATCGAGACGCATCGTTATGCGTTGAAACATGACTGCAATTGTGTAGCGATTCTTACATGTTTTTGTTTTAATGTCCTAAAAAAATACTATTGTTCTATTATGTATTGAGCCCTCTTTTAAATTAAATGTTACTAACATAACTATTCGTTCTTTTCGTACCTGGCAACATATATATATATATATATATATATATATATACAGTGTAACCTGGATATAAGAGAATTTTCGGGACCGGAGAAGAAGTCTCTTATATCCGGGTTTCTCTTATATCCGGGTTTGGTCTATTTTATATACATTAACACAGGCTCTAATTTGGGACCAGAGAAAATCTCTCTTATATCCGGATTTCTCTTATATCCGGGTCTCTTATATCCGGGTTACATTGTGTGTGTATATATATATATATATATATATATATATGAATAAAAGCAAAAGGAAGACTCAACTTAGCTAACGCGTTTCCTCCTCTAATGGATTTGATCGAGGCAATTGTAAGGATTTTATTTTTCAATGACCATTTATAAACGAAAGTAAAAATATAGTTAGTTTTACAACATCTGAAAATTTAAAACTCCCTTTTGTTTTTCAGACATTAAATGACGCCATTTTGCATCCCTCATAATTTACCTCAACTTTTCAGTTTGCCTGATGTTTATTCATGAACGTTTTCAAATTCTAAAAATTAGTAAAACTAACGAAATTTTTACTTCTGTTTATAAATATTTGTTGCAAAATGAAATGCCTACATTTGCCTTGATAAGGTTCAACAGTGGACGAAACATTTATATACATAAAGAATTTTATGTTTATACATTCTTTTTATAGATACAAATATTTAAGTAAATGCTCT
>CAHIKZ030003537.1:145000-272500 GCA_903632075.3 Acanthosepion pharaonis
AGTGTAATCGTTAACCAAGATATTACAGAGCGGTTTTCATTATGGAATGAATGACTGGAGTAATTTTGTATGTAGAAATTAAATATCGCTTTGCTGTCAAGTGGCTCGTTGGTCTAGTGGTATGATTCTCGCTTCGGGTGCGAGAGGTCCCGGGTTCAATTCCCGGACGAGCCCATGCATATTTTATTATAATAGTTGTGGCTTACTCCAACCTGACAAACTTTCTTTCTCCATTTACTATAGTTTGTCTGACTGAAATCTTTTTCGGTTCCATGCTTTCTAACTTTCATCTTCAAATATTTAAATGCCATATGAGTCATTAACTTTTGTATTCTTAATTTCTGCTCTTTTTATTGTTCTCTGTCTTTAATATTTTTTTTCTCATATTCTCTAACATTATTGCGTCTGGGTGGCTTTATTGCCTTGTTTGATGTGTAATGATTAAAAAAGAAAAAAGTGATTTAAGTTACCAGAGGTCAAAAACGAAGAAAGAAAATCTCAACTTCTAAACACTAAACAAATAATACTTCCATGAGAAAATTCTCAAATGATTTCTTTTACTGGTGAGTCAATGATATTTTACAATAAAATTAAGAAAGAAGCAATAAAGGACTGGATTCAGATAAAATTAAAAAAAGAACCTGCCATATTATTGGTCATGATCTGACATCTCGGCTTCAGTCACTTTTACAACGCCGTAACGTAGCTTCTCTGTGCCTTTTCTGTAACCATTTTCATGGTAGCTGTTCGGATGAACTCTTCGCCATGGCACATAGACTTTATGAATTTAAGCGCACTGCTAGATTGGCAGCTAGGTCTCATCATTTTACAGTTGAAATCGCTAGATGTAACCTCAAGTTCTATTCTAGCAATTTCTTCTATCGTACTTCTCACTTGTGGAACACACTTCCAGCTTCTTACTTCCCAGTCAACTTTGATCTTCAAAAATTTAAATGCAATATCAATCGTTATCTTCTGTTTTCTTAATACCTTTTCTTTTATTGTTCTCTAGCCTTCATACTGTGTTTTTTTCTTCTCATATTGTCTACCTCTTGCATCTTAGTGGAATTATTGCTTTGCTTGGGGTGAAATGATTTTTAAAGAAAAAAGTCACTTTAGGTCACCTGAGATCAAAAACGAAAAAGATCTCAACTTCTAAACATTGGAAACAAATGATTCTTCTATAAGAAAATTCTCAAGTCATTCCTTTTACTAGTGACTCAATCATATTTTACCATAAAATTAATTTAGTACGAAAGTAAACGCTGTACAATTACCATGAATGTATTTATGGAAAAGACACAGTGAAGCTACATTACGACGGGTGGGGAGCGACTGTAGCTGAGATGCCAGGTTAGGACCCACAACATTGTAGATTCTTCTTTGGATATTATCAATAATCTCTAATATATAGCAGAAACACCAGACCAGAAGATAGAAAACTAACCTGTTATACATTCATCTGTTTATTCGATATACACTTCAAGTATTGGGCTGTTTTCCCTTTTTTACCTTAAGAGCCATCTTAGTTCTTCTTGACATGTATTCAACAATGTTCTGGAAGCAGTGGAAAGTTTTGGAAATTTCTGTTCATGCACTTACTATAGCAGGGTCCAATTTCTCGAGATTGCTTGTCCTCTAATTCAGAATTTGAATTTCCCTTTCCACCACATCTCAAATGTGCTCTCCGGGCTTTTGATATCCGATGACTGCGGAGGTCACCTTAACGCAGATAATTCATTGCTACGTCGCATGAATCAATCTGTCACTAATCTATAGTAATAAGAAAAAAAAAAGAGGAGGCTTACTTTTAGTCGCAGTGCCTATTGTACAATTCGACCTGTTTTTTTAATAAGTTTCGTCGGGACGTTAGCGATTATGGCTCCCCACCGATTCGTTTTCTTTATTAGATATTGAATTGCCAAGATTTGTGAGTGAAGTTGCGTACAGGAAATTGTTCGCAAGCCGTCGATAGTTGTGCTAGCACGAATTCTCAAGCTATACACGTGTCAGGTTTTCAGTTTGGGGGAAATAAATTATATTTTTTGTATCGAACATTTTACTAACCATTACCTCATATCGAAACACTATATTAAATCCGCAGTGAGCCATTAGAAACTTTCATTCATTTACATTCGCATCAGACATTATTGCAATATTGTCGATGTTACTGACCTGTGCGTCGCACAACTTCAAATTTGTGTTGAGGCATTTCATGCCCTAGTGATGTGCAAATTGGCTAATACAGATAGCTTACCATTATCTTTTAATGGATCATCAAATACCTGGTCTTGTCTGTACTTTTTTTTAATCAATTCACCCCAAGCAAGGGGATAATGCCACTAAGACGCAAGGGGATACTGGAAGTGAAAGTGCACGAGAAGAAAGAACCGGAAACCCAGTCTTAGACGAAAAAAGGGATAAACCTCTATTCATGTTCAGAAGTCCGGGAGGGGTGTGAACCTGGTGATAGGCGAACCTATCTTTTGTGTTTGTGTATTTATTGTCGTTTTTCAGCACAATATGGGTTGTTCAAGCTTGCTTTTAAATTGAAAGATAATCTCGTCGGCTAAAAAAGAAAATAATTACGACATTGCTTTCAAAATGCCAACTACAAATTGGATCTTCCAAAAACTAAGCAAAGTATTAAGAAACAGGAAAATTTCGTTAGAAACAAAGAAATGAATGCTGATCTGCTGTGTTATATCGTTTCTTGTATATAACGGTGAGTGCTGGACAATCTTCTCGCAGATAAAAAAGACACGTTAGGCAACAGAAATAGGGTTCTACAGAAGGATGCTGAGAATATCATTGACTGAAACGACAAAGATTTTAGGAAAATGGAAGGAAAAAAACAACAACTTATTCTTAGAATCCGAAATAGTTAAAATTTCTATGGCTTATAACGAGGAAAGAGGGATAGGAGAATTTGATACTTACATGGACATATTGAAGGCAAGAGGAGCAGAGAGAAACAGCAAGTCATCTATCTAAAGTGCTTGTGTAAACGGATGGCGGAACTGGGAACTGGCAGAGACAACAAAATGATATACCTCACTAAGAGCTCTAAAGGATAGGGAGTTGTGAAGAGCCATGGTCATCCACATCCTAAATGAGAGACAGAACATTTTCAATATTTTCCAATAAACGACAATGTCTTTTATCACAATTATACTCGTAGTACCGGAAGTAATCTTACAAAAATAAAATCTCCTTTTATTAAAACTGAAAATGAATTCAGAATGCGAATATAAGCATAAGGTGGGATCTCAATATTTCGTAAATGCCTATATATATATATATATATATATATATATATATATATATATATATATATACAGAGTGAGAGAGAGAGAGAGAGAGAAAAAGAGATAATGGGAGAGTGATATATATATATATAGAGAGAGAGAGGGGGGGAGATCTTTCTTGCTATCTATTTTCTTTATATAGATAGATATATAGATAAGTTTCTTACTATGTCTCTCTCTCTCTCTCTCTATATATATATATATATATATATAGAGAGAGAGAGAGAGAGAGAGATAGTGAGAGATATAGGGAGAGATAGGAAGAAACTGATCTATATATCTATCTATATAGAGAGAGATGGATAGATTGCAAGAAAGATCTCTCTCCTCTCTCTCTCTATATATATAGAGAGAGAGAGAAAGAGAGACATAGGAAGAAACTTATCTATCTATCCCTCTCTCTCTCTCTCTTATATATATATATATATATATATATATATATATATATATATATATATCCCGATAGATAGATAGATAGATAGGACGAAACTGGTCTATCAGCTGACTAATTTTATTTGTATTACTCAAATATGGATAAATAGATAGATTGATAGATAAATAAAATTGAGACTCATGGGATTTAGCCTTGCCCTTGTAAGAGAACTCATAGTAAAATAGAAAATATATTTGTCATTGGAGGTTATTGATCATATAACGGAATGTGGATTTCAAGACAAGATGGATGTCTGGATTGTTCTAGAGACTGGAAGGTAAAATGGTGGGGAGGTTTGATGCGTATCGGGTGGAAGAGGTCCGATCTCCTTACTGCATCATTTCTTTTAATCAAAGAGTTTGAAGCATCGACAAAACAGCATGCAGGAATTTCTTGCTAGAATATTCATGTGAATCAGCTTTGATGTTATCACGTCTCCTTCTGTCCTCGAAGAAATATGGGGACCATCAGAGATGTCTTCCTTCTCCTATTTCTCGTCATTATTCTTTCATTGCCTCTTCCATTGATGCCACTTCTGTTCTGTCGCGCTTGCTTCGCCGCCACCTTTTTTTTTCTTCGTTTTCACGTTTTTCATCAGGACCCCCTCCCCCTTTTCTTTTTGCTTCACTTTCTCCACGCAGGTATATATTGATAGGTTCGAAACCTAATGAGGAAATAAGCATGTACAATAAATATTTACTTTTTAAAATAACCCTTGTCAATGCACTTAACCCAACGTTACACCATCAATTACAGAGATCGAACATTGTGTATTGAAAATTTCAAATCAAAATTTAGCTCATATATATATATATATATATATATATATATATATATATATGTATATATATATATATATATATGATAGTCCGCCCTTGCTGCATGAATTTTTTTTTCATGCAGCAAGGGCATGGACTATCATTGTTGTTTCGTGTGTTGTTTGATTTATTGAAATTGTCATCTTTGATAATGGCTTATGTATGCCGAAAGTTTAGATTGGATTTAAACATGTATCAATATGGTGTTTTCCTTTCGTCTTTCAACGATAATGTGATTAAGCTTATCAGACAATATGAAAGGAACTTACTTAAAATAAATAGACAAAACTTTTCTATATTATTTAATGAAACATGCATTAATGAAAAATTGATGCCTAAATATACATATATATATATATATATATATATATATATATATATATATATATATATATATGAGAAAAGTAAATTACCAAACGGGTAAAAAATAATAATGTCGCAATGTGGAAATAGTAGAAAATACTAAAACTATTTACACACACACATACACATAAATTCACATAAATTTTAATTTTTTACAATGAACTTTTTCGAATTGCTACTAAGGTTCAAGAAAATAGAAATCCTGACACATGAACTACTTAACATTTTTGTAGTCATTAACCACGCTCACTGATTGGCGGGACTCTCAGATTTTGACTACAACATTTTATGATCATCAATTTTGGGCGCAAAAATTATTATGTCTGATCACGTGATCATAATCAGCCAACGAGAATGCATTTTAAACAAATAACAATCATAAAGCAAAAAGTTTTCTCCAACTCCAATTAGATGCAAGACATGTATGGAATATCTACACGTATCTACATCGCAATTTAACTTTTTAAAATAACAGAACTGTGAAACTGATAAAGTTACTCTAAATAAATATTATTAAACATCTCAGTTACATTTCAAATTCTTTTTCCAATATCAAAAACAGGGGAAAATTATATGACAAAGTGAAACAAGTTTACTGTTAACGCGTTTCGTCATTCAGAACTTCACGAAGGACGAAACGCGTCAAAAGTAAACTTTTTCTACTTAGTCATACAATTTCTCCAATATATATATATATATATATATATATATATATATATATATATATATATATATATATAATACTAATATAACGTATGCGCATTGTATCATATGCACTCCAAGGTATTTACATTATATTAGTATATATTATATACATATATACAAGATACATATATTAGTATTAGAAATAAAATAAATAAATGGCATATATATATGGATATACATATATGTGTGTGTATGTAAAATTTCAGGTATAACTAAAAATACATGTAAAAATAAATGTAAAAGAACAATATGAATAAAGATAAAAGGAAAACTTAACATGGCGGACGCGTATCGTACTTTGTTGGACTTTGCTCTGATAAATGAATAAGATCACGCGGAGCAATATGAAACATAATATATTAATCTAACGAAGTTTTGCACTTCTTTGATGGAACAGGTAAATTAATATTGTTAAAATTATTATTTCTTTATCAGTATTAACCGTGATAATGTAACTCAGTATCATCATTTTGATTACTACTACTGCTACAAGTCCTACTTCTTCTTCTTCTACTACTACTACTACTATTATTATTACTGCTGCTGCTGCTGTGGTGATTTGTTTGGCGATCCTCTCGTGAGAGTGAGGAACGGAATTTTAGTACCCTCTGAGGATCAATGCTGTTGGCACCATCGGAGGATCGATAGTGTTAGGCACCATCTGAAGATCGATAGTGAAGGACAACCTATGAGGTTCGATAGTTTTGATTACCGTCTGAGGATCGACAGTGTTTGGCATAGTCTGAAGATCGATAGTGTTGGGTAGACGATGAGGATCGATAGTGCTGGTCACTCTATGAAGATCGATATTGTTTTTTTATTTTTTTTTTTACACTCTGTGGATCGAACTTACTGCTGTGGTAGCAGAATGAATTTGTTAATCGTTATTCAACATCACTTTCATTATTCTCTCTTTTTATATTTGCCGTGATGGGATTATTAATGAATATAACAAATTCCCCTGGAAATTTCCCCGAGTGTCCAAATAGCAAATTATTTTTTAATCAAACAGGGAAAAACGATCCGTGCTGATATTGCTCATTTGTTGCTTAGGCGATGAGCGGTGAGTAGGAATGGCGGTGGACAGTTCTGACAGGACATTATCTAAATGAAAACCTGATAATGACTTCCAGCAACAAGATTCGATAACGATAGACATTAGCGGCAATGATGATGACAATGTTCTAATGAAAATTATGATGGCGATTATTGGGGTAGAAAAGCGAATAAAATAGAGAGAGAGAGAGAGAGAGAGTGGGGGAAGGAGAAAGAATGAAAGAGAGCGAGTGAAAGAAAGAGAGAGTTAAAAAGAGAGAGAGAAAGAAATTGAGAGTGAGAGTGAAATGAAGGTGAGAAAACGGAAAACAAAGATAGCAGGATAACGAGAAAGAATCAGAAAAAAGCAAGAATATACAAAATGGAAGATTGATTGCTTTCTTTTTTTACGGTTTATCAACCCTCCTTGGGTTATTTAAAGCCGAAATATATTTCGGAGGCTGCTTACAGTGCCCGATGTTTCCAGGAAGTCTCTCATCTAAATACTGGCAGGACTCAGCACAGCTTAACTTCGGTCATCGACCGAAAACCTGTTTTCAGTGTGATTTGACCGTCAACCTTATAAGGGGAGAAAATGATTACATATATATATATATATATATATATATATATATATATATATATGTGTGTGTGTGTGTGTGTGTGTGTGTGTGTGTGTGTGTGTGTGTTTATTTGAGTGTGTAAAATTTATATTAGTGAGTCATAGTGTCACAATAGTCCACTAGTGAGGATTAATGTCAAGTGCTCTCAGTTATCGTGTTCATGCGTACATATATATATATATATATATATATATATATATATGTTATATTATATGTTATATATATATATATATATATATATATATATATATATGCAGCATATCTTTATTCAATAATTTAGAGGTATTATGTCTATTTTAGTTTTAATCCTAAAAAATGAACATAATACGTCCTCAAATAACTCCAAACATATCAAGCTACTATGCCATAATCAAATGCTTTGCAACTCTAAATAGGTGGAAAAATTCTAAAAAGACTCTTAACCACTAATATATCCCCCACTGATCCAAGTAAAAAATAACATTAATTATATACTATACTAAATTTAATACAACCAACCTCATCATCCATAACAATTCTTCTCCATTAACTAGCGTCTTACAAAAGACCAACATCGTATATCAATTTAAATGCCCTTTAGGAGATTCTATCTCCGATAAAAATGTTAATACGTATGTTGTTTTTACAACAATGACGATGACGAGAAGGCTTATGTTTCACTTGAACGATCATAGTTCAATCTCGGAACATGTAAAGAAACGCTCGTATCCACATACACAGTTCAAACAGATATTAGTCGAAAATACATCAGTCCCCCATCAAGATAATAATAACCAAAAAACCTAAAATTCTGGAAACCTTTTGTAAAAGAGAATTGCTGCCATAAATAATAAAGTCAACTACAAGTATAGCAATAAAGTTCTTAAATGTTTGTAGCAGCAAAGTGCCATATAAAAATCCTAAATTAAAAATACTACAATTAAAAAATTTATTTTTTTTTAAATCTTAAAAAAATCACTTAGTAGCCTCCCTTGCATAGAGGTAAAAAATATTTTAAATTTAGGGTGTTAACGCATAACACATCCATAAATATGCAACCCCTGAAGATGGTCGCAGATGAGATTGAACGTACTGGGGAAAATAAAAATTATTTGAAAGAAGAAATTGGAATTGTTTTTAATCAATTTTCTCCAACCACAAAGAAATTAATTCGTGGACTTGAAAGGATTAAAACTAAACTAAGTAGACATAATACGTTTAAATTATTTAACCAAACATGCTTAAATATATATATATATGATTCCGTTGATAACATTTCTTTCTCGCACGGGCTTATATATGACGTCATTGAATCGCATTACGGCCCATGTCTGCTATTCCGCGACCGTTATCATCACATGGTAAACTTCTATGTAAACAAAACAGGTGTCATCTTTGATGCTGTAATGTTCATATAACCATGTGAGCCGAAAGTTTAGATCAACGACCGATATAATAAAGAATATCCAAATGTTGGACAGTTTTTATCTTTCTTTTCTCTTGAAAATAAAGCCATTATACGACGGTTGGAATGGCTCATGTTAAAACACAATAGACATTCGTTGTCTATTATATTTAACAATATATGTTTGAATATATATATATATATATATATATATATGTGTGTGTGTGTGTGTGTGTGTTTGTGTGTGTGTGCGCGCGCAAGTGAACACTGACGTAAACACTGCGTGGCTACAGTCTGTTTCATGCTTGAACGCAATCTCCAGGATATGTGAGTTGTGTTTTGATTCGACTATTTATATATGCTGGTCAATGGAGCATTATGGGTAACAAGGTCTACCGTATCATCAGTTAATGGATAAGTGGTCAGGGTTATATTTCAAATTATTCTAAAGACTGTTGATTGAAATAATTGTGGATCCGAATGCAGTTATTTGTTGCTATTTTATAGTGTTGTTTGTTAACGTTTACTCATTGTCCATTACTTTGTTATTTGTTGAACGAATATTGTTATCAGAGGATTTAACATCTAAACTACCTACTAAACATGACTATATCTGTCACATTTATTCCGCATACTTTTTCGACTATTCATGCAATCTAGTCAATATATATATATATATATATATATATATTATACAGCAAGAAATCTAAAACTAGTTCAGGTGGTAATTTTGCATTTTGTTGTATAAAATATATGCTCTCTTATAATAAATACATTGAGCTCTCTCTTTGGATCAGTTTTAACATCTGATATTACTAGGATCCACCTGGATTATATACCAATGGATCTGTTACTTTATATATATATATATATATATATATATATATATATATATATATATATATAAGTGCGCAGGTATGCAGAAAACAAAAAAAGAACACGTTGGGTGCATAATCCGGAGTTCCTTAATATTTTTGTTTTTATTTTTAAGAAGACAGTGCTCCATACAGAAGTAGAGCTTTATTATAATAATATTTTTTTGTTTAAAATATGATTCCTTCCTACATAAGAGTTCTCATGTTTCAAAAACGAGAGCCGAAAATCATCAAATAATTATTAAAATTAAGTTAAATTGAGGTGTTTAGTCCTGTTTCATCTTCAAGCGAAATTTTAGGAACCGAAATTTTAGGATTCCTAAAATTTTGCTAGGAGATGAAACGGGAATAAACACCACAATTCAACTTAATTCTAATAATTATTTGGATGGTTTCGACTCTCGTTTTTGAAACATGAGAACTCTTATGTAGCGAAGGAATCATATTTTTAAACAAAAAATATTATATATATATATATATATATATATATATATATTGTTTACATAAGCAGTAAGAATTCAGTTAAACAAATTTTATTAAATTCAACCGACTTTTCAAATTTTATTGTATTGTTTCCATTTTCGAGTTGCATAATCGGATGACGATATTTCTTCTTTGGTATCTAGATATTACGACCATATGAACAGTACTAAATTGGCGGCAAAATTTCATCATTTTGAAGTTGAAATGACTAGATGTAATCGTAACTTCTACATTAACAGTTTTTTCTCTCGTACTTCTCGGTTGGGGAACTCCCTTCCGGCTTCTTGCTTTCCAGTCAACTTTGATCTTTAAAAATTTCAATGCAATATCAATCATTATCTCAGTATTCTTAATTCCTGTTCTTTTATTGTTCTCTCTTCTTAATAATGTTGACATTTTATTATATTCTCTCACACTCAGTAAGCTATTGCCATGCTGCGTCTTAAATGATTAAATAAAAGAAAAGATGTTGGATAAATTGTCCAAAGGTTCATATTAAAAACTAAATGTTTTACTTATACGATATATCTATATTTAAATTTGAAATATAGCGATAAAAAAATGAAGAAGAAAACGCCACGATGTCGCTAACAAAACTTTTGTCTGAGATATTGACATTTTTTGAAGAACAGAAATCATTGAGACAACTGTGTTAGTGAAATCTGCGAGAACATCGACGATCATGTCGCAGTTTAGAGGATATTTAGAGTTACTTAATCTTCGTTGCCAATGTGTTTAACGCATCGTTTCTTTATTAATCACATAGAGCGGACATTATGCAGTGATCATTTCAGATCAAGTTCAGCATATAATTATGTGTCAGACTATGGACTAGTTGATTCACGGTTGGTATAAAAATCCAACAAGATCTTAACGATAAACGATTAACAGGCACATTTATTATAAAGTCAGCAGCAGCGAGAACTAGACGCTAAATATCTACTATTCGAACAATTACGATGGCAGTTTTGGTATAATCATATCAATTACATTGCAAAAAAAATGTTCATAGAATGGTAAATATGAATAGAAGTAAATAATTAAAAAAAAAATACCCACAATAAGAGTAAAGTAAGTATAAGAGTCAAAGCAAGGGGAAGGACACTAATAACGACAGCGATAACAGAAGAGGAGGAGGAAGAGGAAGCGAAAAAGGAAAGGAGGAGGAAGAAGAAGAAGAAAAGGTGGAGGAAGAGGGAAGGAAGAGAAGAAGAAGAATGAAAAGAAGGCGAGGAGGAGGAGGGGGAGGAGGAAGTGAAGAAGAGGAGGGGAGGAAGAACAACACAAAGAGGAGGAAGAGGAGGAAGAGCAGGAGAGGAGGAGGAGGGTGAAGAAGAAGAGCAAGAAGACGGGGAGAAAATGGAGGAAGAAGAAGGAGAGGACGAAGAAGAATACGAATAAGAAAAAGAGGACGAAAAAGAAGAAGAGAACTACGACGAAAAGGAAGAAAAAGAAAAATAGCAAAAATAATAAGAACAAGCCATTAAATATCTGAAAAAGAAACAACGAATTATCTAAAAGAAAACAGCAAGAACAATGGCGACGACAGTAATAGATGTAGAAAACATATTCAATTACTTCTTTGTCGATAAAATTGAATTGTTTCATAAAAGAATTCCCCCGATAAAAATAACTCAGGTGTGTAAAATTGACTAAAAGATTAAAAAATGAAAAACAAAAAGAATTAGAAAAGAAAATACTGCCTTAGGGAAATCTTAATCACAACTGAAAAGAATCATGTCTCGATTTGGTATTTTTGTGAGGTCAGAAGAGTGAACTTGGGTCATGCTAGCAGACGGTTCAAATTTCGCGAACTTTTAATACGTTGTGGATATTACAGATTTTGTGTTATCAAGAAACATTCACCATTCATTGACCGAACAGTC
Organism: Acanthosepion pharaonis; assembly: GCA_903632075.3. NCBI lineage: Eukaryota > Metazoa > Mollusca > Cephalopoda > Sepiida > Sepiidae > Acanthosepion > Acanthosepion pharaonis. Next base: position 156,914 of record CAHIKZ030003537.1, read on the forward strand.
ATTGCAACTGTCGAATAAAATTTATAAAAATCTTTCTTTTCAGGAAAATAACTTTCTTAAGTTCTTTGTTATCGCTTTTTCTCTTATTGATGGGGTTTTTCCCTCCTCATCATTTGTTTGAAATAGTGTGGAATATCAACATCTTGATTATGTTATTAATTACTTATTAAGTTGCATGTGCTGTCCATTTTAGTTGTCGCCGCTGTTGAAAGTCTTTACTTGACACGGTTTTTGTTATTTGGCACAGTTCTTTGTGATTCTGTAGCGTCAGTTCACAAAGTTCGAAGAAGAGTGGTCCTCTCTATCACCTACAGTCTTCATTCACTCAAGCCATTTTTAATCATTAATCTTAGAAATTGGTGGTATGCAGTTAACAGTTTAGACATTTCTGCACGATTTGAACGCTACGTACGATGGTGTTGAACAAAAGTACCTATCGCAGAGTCGATTCGCTGTTCATCTTGATCATCTCCAATACTAAGTTTATTATAGCTGATCCATATACTGAGATTTGGGCACCTCGAGGCTGTGTAATGATTAGCCGCTTGTCTCGCTAAAAACGATTACGACTGAGTAGTGAGTTCGATCCTCGCTGGGTGCCCCCTACTTTCGGCCTTATGCCACATCTAAGCTACGCCTGGAAAATCACTACCGAAATATTTGAAGTATTTTTGTTTTCTTTAAGTACTGTGTTCCATCAGGTCCTAGGCGATCATGGCTCTCCACAATTTCCTTTCCTTTGTAGCTCTTAATAAATTTTCTCTTTTTTATTTCTCCAAAGCCCTGTTCTGCTATCCATTTACTCAAGCTCACTAAGTAAGTCATGTGTTGTTTTCCTCTGTTCCTCTTTCCTTCAATCTGCCCTGTGAGTATCAGATTTTCCAAGCCTTTTTTCCTCATTACGTGCCCTAGAAATTTTAGTTGTCTCTCCCTAATATTATGTTTCCTTTTAGCTTTCATGTTCTCTAGAACTTCGCCGCTGTTCATATATCCTATCCATGGTATCCTCAGCATCCTTCTGTAGAACCACATTTCTGGTGCTTCAAGAGTCCTCTTTTTTTATTATGGATTCAGTGTAAATGCCATCACTGCATTCATTCCAATTCCAGATCATAGTTTCTGTTTTGGAAAGATTCATCTTAAGTTCAATTTCTTGGAATGCTTGGTAAAAAATGGGCTATCGTCATCAAGTGTAAGATCTATTATTATTATATTGGATTTAAAGTGCTTGAAGTAGCCACGTGTGTCAGGCACACTGAAGAAGTGAAACTCCATTCGTCTGAGTCGGTCGGTTCGGCATTTGATCTCCATTAGTTAGAGTTAGAGCTGAGTGTCACATCGCCTACCCCAACGGCAAGACTAAGTCTGAACGAAATAAAATGTTGATTAAACTCACCTAAGTTGTGGAAGTTCGTTCCTTCAAGGGTTTATCTTGTGCCCCCAGCTTGAGACTTCGACTTTTTCAACCAACCCCGGGCAACATCACAGCGTGGAGAACGGCCGCCGGAGAAATTGTACGGAGCTCACAAGGGGTGTTACAATTGGTGCCGTGACCAGGATTTTTTTTATCTTTTTATCTTGACAAATCTTCGTGTGAAAGCCGTCGGATGTTTTTATAGCCCTTTTCTTTTTTTATTGCCTGAAGAAGGGGAAAATTCTATTATCTTTTCTTTATTTCCTTAATGTGTTGTCGAGATACAGTAAAGACAGTTTTTCACCTGGTCATCTAAAATCTATTTTCTAAGCGTTTATCTTTTTTCACATCTAATCACTTAGTCAAATATTTTATTGGAAGACTGGTAGGATTTAACAGTAATCTGATGCCCTTTTCTCTTCCACAAATTTACTTATAAAAGAAAAAGCGTTTATTTATTTATTTTTTCCTTTTCTTTTTCCCTTAGTACTTTTGTTAAACGAAACTTGTTTTTAAAGTATTTTTCTATTCTTAACCGTTTTCTATTCTTAATTTATTAAAATAAAATACATATTTTACAAATCAAGCTTAATATACGCCTAGTTATCGTGTCACAAAGGATACTGAGAATATTATGGACGGAACATGTGAGCAATAAGAACGTTTTAAGGAAAATGGAAATGAAAAAAAAAAACCCTGTGCTGAGAATCAGAAAGAAATGGTTGAAATTTCTGGAACACAAAGAAGAAAGAGGGCATGGAGAACTCGATGCCCATAGGGCATACTGAAGACAAGAGAGACAATGAAAAAGCAGCGAGTAACCTACCTAATGAGCTTGTGTGAATGGATGGCAGCACGGGCACTGAGATTGCTAATAAGGGCAGACGTACTACTTGCAGCTACGAAGGAAGTTGTGGAGAGCCATGACCGTCCACATCCTGAAGAGACACGAGACATACAAGAAAATCATCATTATTATGGTTAGCATCAATATCTGTATCAACTTCCAGTTTTAAGTTGTCCATGTATGTGTCCAGATACACTTGCATCCGGGCACACACACACAACACACACACACACACACACACACACACACACACACACACACACACACACACACACACACACATTCAGACTCTATCTCATTTATCTCATTTTTCATTATTTCCTGTCTCTTCGAATTGATTAAGCATCTCACCCCGCGGGGTTTTCTTTCAGACAAGTAATATGGCTTTCACCTCTCTATGTCAATCACTGATGTGTCAACGGTTATTTCTGAAATAGCCTGTCAAGCTTTAGATGAGAATGGTGAAGCTCTGGTTGAGGCTTTGGATGTCTCGAAGGCATTTGACAGTGTTTGGTATGCTGGTTTTCTTCACAAGTTGAAAAGTTACTGTATTTCTGGACGAACTTTTGAACGGATTTAATCTTTCTTACCAAATCGCGAAATGGGAATTGTCTTGAATGGCCGTCTTCTAGATGTTAAATCTGTTCCTTTCAATAAGGTCAAATTGGCAGCTCTCTATCTTACACGTTTATGTCGACCATTCGTTCATGCATGAAATATAGTTGTCACATCTTGTCTGGTGCTTCTGTTATGCATTTATAGATACTTGATAAAAGCCAAATAAGAATTTGCAATGTTATCTGTCCTGATCTTGCATGTCGGCCTCAGTCTCTTCCCATCACCGTAACTTAGCTTCCCTCTGCCTTTTCTATAAAGATTTTCATGGTAATTGTTTTGATGAGCTTTCCTATTTGGTTCTTGGACTTTACGAATTTAAGCGCAGTACTAGATTGGCAACTAAGTTTCATCATTTTTCTGTTGAAATTGTTAGATGTAACCATAAAATCTATGTTAACAGCTTTTTTTCTCAATCCTCTCGCATATAAAACTTTCTTCCAACTTCTTGCATTCCAGTCAACTTTGATCTTGAAAAATTGAAATGCAATGTCAATTGTTATATTCTGTCTTCGTAATTCCCACTTTATTATTGCTCTCGCTCTTTAATAATGTCTTTACTTTTTCGCATATTCTTTCACATCCAATAACTTCTTGTGTCTTAGTGGCTTTATTACCATTCTGCTGATGAAATGGCGACAAAAGGTGGACAGGGAACTAGATATCCGCGTGAGCACATTTATTCGTTTCTGTAGTTGTTGCATGAAAATATCTGATTAATAATGTTGAAAGTGTGTCTTTTTTTGAAAATTATCTGATTTTAGGGATTATTGTCATCGCCAAATCAAAATCACGCATATTGACTTCCGGAATGAATCTCCCACCAAAACGAGAGACAAAAAAGGTTAAAACTAATGTAGTTTTATTTTTGTTACTCTTAAAAGAAATTTGAAGTTTTTGTTTTTCAGAATATTGTATTTATTTTTATGCAACCAATATAAACTAAGCGTGCAAGCATCTATCGAAGTTTTAAAAATATTGTTAGTCATAAGTAACTATGCATGGTGGTTATCTAAGCACAGTTTAGATGTGGCACAAGGGCGAAGTATGGGTCACCCAGTGGGGACTTAACTCACTATTCAGCTGTAATTGTTTTAGTAAGACGAACTTGCTATCTATTACAACACAACGATCTGTTCATGCAAGTAGCTGTGTATGTATCGTATTTTAGGATTCCTTTTCTTCCTTCCTTTCCTTTCTTTCTTTCTTTCTTTCTTTCTTTCTTTTCCCGTCTTCTTCGCCACCACCAAAATGAGAGAGAGAGAGAGAAAGGAAAAATAAAACTTTCTTTCTTTAGATCTGTCTTTCTTTCTTTCTTTCTGTCTTTCTTTCTTTCTTTCTTTCTTTTTTTCTACATATTAGCAAAGGCACTGTCGAAATATTGCGTTAAACTGAAAAAAAAACAAAAAAAACAAACAAACAAAACAAAAAAAAAGAAGAAAAAAGGTAAACGCAAAAACTGTTCGAAAGGCTTGGAGAATTCTAAAAGCAAAACATTCATCAATTGGGAGATGAGTAATAATTCCGTTTTGAAGTCAATGTTTTCTTTCTTCGTGGTGCCATTGTAGGAACCATAGAAAGACATAATTGTTTAAAGGTTGAAAATCCAGGCACTTAATTATATTGACTTGTGCTAACGGTCATTAAACTAAATCTTGTTTAAGATGAGTCAATTTCATAAGAATAGAGTTTTAGGCATCCTTCATCTGAAGAAATGCAAGCGAGAAAAATAAAAAGCGATATATCGTAATGAAGTTTTTTTAAAAAAAGTAATAGAACCAAAATATAATGGAAAAGAGAAAGGGAAATTATAAAGAAAAAGGAAAAGAAAGAATTAAAAATGCTTCACAGAAAGAAGAAACTAGGCAAGAATGTTCGTATTCAAGCAATGAAAGAGAAGCGGAACTATATAAACTAGGAGCGGAAGAAGAGATCAAAAGAAATGATAAAGTTTTGAAAAGAAAAAGAAAACATAAATGAGTCATGAAAAGAAAAGTAGTAGTACAGAAATGAAAAAAACATGAATGAATCGTAAAAAAGATAATAGAAGAAAGGAAAAAAAAGAGAAAAGCAACAAGAAAAAAAAAAACGAATGAATCGTGAAAAAAAAATATAAATGTAGAAATAAATATGAAAAAAATATACAAATGAAAAAAAAAAGAAATTATAAAATAAATTAAAGAAAAATAATTAAAAACCTATGTGGCGTATATTTCTAAACATGGCAAAAGTGAAGGAAAACAAATAAGTGACGATCGGGAACTCTTCTTTGGCTTTCAGTTTTGATGTGCTAAATTGATTATCAATGTTGTTCTATTATGACTGGTTGCTCGGATATGGCCGCCATTATACTCTCTCTGAGTTCCACCTGACGGAAAACTGTTGGGAAATTGTGATTTAAATTGCTTATTCCGCTGACCAACCAAGAAATATTTAAGTTAAAAACGGAGAGGAAGAAGAAAAATGGAGGATACTATGAATAAAGATCCAAAAAGAAGTTATATGCAACGAACTTGACAAAAAAAAAAAAAAAGAATAAAAGAAAGCCAGGGACACTCAGTGAATGGACTCAGAAAAATAAACAGAATTAATTATTCACATACAAGAACTAACTAATATATACGTACATATATATATATATATATATATATATATATATATATATATATATAGTTTATGAAAAACTAGGTAATGCGTATGGGTAGACCCAAGGAGGATAAAATCGAGAGAGCTCAATGTAAATCCAGAGCAAATAATTTAAATAAAAACAGACCACTTTATGGTTCCATGTAATAAATTATTTCAGCACAGCCCTTTTAAAGGAATGCGGATCATCAGACTTTACTTCCAAAGGTTGAAACAAAAAAATGAAAAGAAATTTACACATTTTTGACGGGCCGTATTAAGCACATGTAAATTAACGAAGTGAGGAAGTGAGGGGGGAGAGAGAAGACATGAGTGAGTTAGATGTAATTTAATATTTCTATTCTTTCATACTTAAAATTACTTGAGGAGATCCAGACACTGACACATTTAAACGGTTAACTTATATATATATATATATATATATATATATATATATATATATATATATATATATATATATATATATATATATAGTAAATAATTCCATTGGTATATAATCCAAGTGGATCTTAGTAATATAAAATATTAAAACTGATCCACAAAAATAGCTCAATGTATTTATTATACTGAACAAATAAATAGTAGTAAACGATAAAATCCAAAATTACCTCATCTGGTGGGGGGAGGTATAGATTTATTTCAACCGACGAAAACTTCGTCAGTCTTATTCAACCCCGGTATACAGAATGATTTCGTGTCGGAATTAGAAGCTTAACTGTGACAACTATCGAAATATTAATACAGAAATTATCCATTTCAATGTTTCAGTCAGAAGAAATGCACCAGACAGTGGTTAGGGGAGGGTGGAAGGTATTAGCCTTAAAGGGAAGAGGTTTTATAAAATTCAACCCGGATATTAACTTTATGACATTAAAATGGGGTTATATGAAGAATTAAGTGTTCATTTGAAACTAAGAGAGGAACGAAAAGTTTCTTTTTTCATTTTTATAGAAAAAAAGTTAAGTTTAAAACACAAAATGTTGGATTTTATGGTTTACTACTATTACATATATCGACAATCCCGTCGGGTTCGAAGTATGAGGGTCAAGCAGATCAGTTTGCAAGAAACCGACAGCCCGACACCGGCACATGAGATTCGATTATAGTGATGAAGGTTTCGTGCAAGACCATCCACACTTTTTTGAAGGGACGAATACAGAGACCTGGTGCACTAAGTGCCACAAGGTCCCCAAACGACCCTCCGCAGGTTTTGAATTCAGAGTTGTCCTTCTCCTAGACCAGTTGCCATCCAAGGCTATAGAACCCAGTCTGTCCTGCTATTTTACCCATAGCTGCAGGGAGAAGAAGAGGATTCACACCTTTCCCAAGGGTATTAGCACGTAAGTGAATGTAATGGATTCAACCTGGATTCGAACTAGGCTCTGCGATTCCTCAATCCAAGCCGATATCCATCACTCCACCGTGCCTCCTATACGACATATATGTATGTGTATGTGTATGTGTGTGTATTATTATAACGCTGTATTAAATAAAAATTTTTTTTACTAATTCAGACTGTTTTTCCAAAGAGTACTAGTAGTAGTAGTTGTTGTTGTAGTAGTAGTAGTCGTAACAATGAAAGGAAGTTTACAAATAATCTCCACAGATTTAATGCAGTTTCATTCTGTGATTATCATGGCAGCTATAAAATTCATCAAAATCTATTTTTAATTATAGATAATACCAGCTATCGAAGAAAACAGAAAACTCTACATTCCACATACTCTTACTCTTAATTATGGCTTCGTTATTTTCTGTAATTTTTCAAAAATCTAAGATTATTAAAAACATATATTAACTACACTTCCCGAATAAATAACACTGCGAACAAATGTGAAGTAGACAATCTTCCCAGCTAAGCAAAAATCTAGGGGTGTTAATATCCTTTTCCCCGAAATAAAGTTAATGTGGCTAGTCGAGCTGCGTAGGTCTGAGCCCTTTCAATCTGGAGACATACTTAATAGGCAATGTATTTCTTGCTTTTATTTTATAAATAAACTTTTAAAAATCTCTAATGACTCGTATGCCCTGTTTTTCAACGAACACATTTTTATTTAAAACTTATTGTTTTCAAATGTTTATTTTAAATAATGTATTCCGTACAGTATAAGTTTTTAGCGGAATGTATCAATTGAAAAAAGGGAAACTTAAATTTAAAGTCGGTTTAAAGTCGGCGAAAATAGTCGACTGAAGGGTCGGCGTGAAGAGTATTACTGGAGTGGTGTTGAGGAAATATGATATTAGTCAGCAGTACTGATCATAAACGTACAATAAATTAAACTAAAAATACACACGCACAGTGACCCACACACAATGTTCCTGACTTAAAAAAAAAACAAAAAACGGAAGACAACCCTGTCCACACACTTAGCTTCAGTGAGTGAAATAGACATTTCTACTTACTGAACCTACAACAATTATTCCTATCTCTATATTCAGTGTATTGATAAATAGGCTATAAAACAATAAAAAAAATAGAAAGGTTAGAGAAGGCAATAAGCAGATAAGCATGTCAAAGACGTTCTCCTCACTTTTTTCTTACATGTTTTGAGAATTTGAGAAAAATTTTTCTAAATAAATTTGTGTTTTTATAAAATTATTACAATTAATATTAAAATACCAAAATGTATATTTTTTTAATTTCATGCAGAGATTTTTTTTTTAATTGTATATTTGAGTAAAGGAATCATTAAAGCATTTAAGTTATGCCAATATTTTGTTAAAGATTATAATGATCCCGACGAAGATTGACGATCTAGACAGTCACCACTAACCCACTAACACACACACACACACACACACACACACACATATATATATATATATATATATATATATATATATATATATATATATATATATATATATACAGTAGCGAGCATAAAGGTCAGTACGATATTAAGAAAAAATGTGAAAATAACTTTTAATTTTAAAGCTTCAAAGAACATTTTATCAAGGAAAAATAAGGATATGAAGGTAAATTATATAATTCCAAAATATAAAGATCAATAAACTTATTTTGATAAAGTTATAAGAATAATTATATAACATTCGAAAAAAATAGATGTAAATGTCACATGGCTCTGTGAGGAAGACGGGTGAATGAATAAAGGAATCTTTTTGAAGCTTTCGTCGTGAACTAATATCGTATGTATCCGTCTCTATCTCCTTAGTTTGTTCATATAGAGACTTTACTTAAATACCCTTCAAATGGATCACGAAGCGCGTTTTTTTTTCTTTTTTTTTTATTGTCGGCGGAAACGCGACCCATTCGTTGAAAAATGTTAAATATTTATTTTCAAAAGATTAATTTATTAACCGGAAAGATACGTGGAACCTCCGACTCAAAAAAAAAAACATTTTTTGTCACTTAATGATTGACTCTCTTTGCCTTTATTTCCGTCTTCGCTCCACAAAAACAACAATCCTGATTTCTCTCCCGGGGCCTTTGTACCATGTACGAGGTGATAATGCCAACTAAGACGCAAAGGTTTACTGAGTGTGAAAGAGAATGAGAAGGAACCGGAAACCGAATCATAAACAAAGAACAAGGATAAACACCTGTTCAAAATACTGGGCAGGAGTGTAAAGCGGACGATAGGCGAACCTATCTACTCCTATTGGCATACATGCAAATGCCCTTGGAAAAAATATGAATACACCACTTCTCCCTATGCTATGGGTTAATCAGTAGAGTTTGTATCAGTTAATCATTATTATCTCCATTTTTCTTAACAATCTAAAAATATTTTCTGGCTTCAATAACCTGAAAAATATTGATAAAACAGTAAAAAACGATTCAGTCAATATTTTTAAATCAATTCACTCCAAACACGGCGATAATGCCACTAAGACGCAATGGTTTACTGGGTGTGAAAGAGAATGTAAAATGTTTAAAAGGAACAGGAAATCCAATCCTAAACAGGAAACAAGGGATAATCACTTACTCTTGTTAAAAATAACAGGTGTGGAGTGTGAACCGGGCGATAGGCGAACTTATACGATCGTTGTTCTCCCCGGTCTTTTTGCTAGACATAATTTATGAGACAAGGTGTTGTTACTGGTATTCATAATCTAATTGCCCTGACTTTGTGAACATGAAGTATTTCCTTCTTTAGACTGGCAACATAACTTCACACTGAGTAAAGTAAGAGAGGACCCAGTAACTCGGTTGGATTGCTCCAATAATGCATTCTTTTTAAAGGCAATCACTTTTTCAATTATTCAGACAACTCGATCCCTTTTTCGTGGTATATCCTTTAAAAGTACGGAAGAGAACAATTCAACGCTATCAGATTTGTAAACGTCCAGAAACGTATAAAAAAGTACTTTTTGATCCTTACATAACAATGAACTACATCTGGCAGCAAGGATTTTTTTCAGGAGCTTGGAACCACCTGTTTATTGCTATTGTTCCCCGGTCCACCCTGACTGGGAGTGGTAGCACCTGTTAGGGTCCCAGCTATGGACAAATAGTTAACCCCCGAACTGGGGGTCAAAATACTATGGGATTATAATTTTTTTATAGCAATAGATTTCTGTAAGGAAAAAATATTACCAGCCATACATTTTTTGTCAAAGAAATTACTAATGCTCCCAAGGAAATAAGATTTCGGTATTAAATGACCCACAAGGAGTTGATACAAACAAGCAAACAAACAAACATAACAATAGCTGGCTTCTCGTTTTCCGGGTTGGCTAGCCAGTCTATTTTTGCAGACGCCCGCTTGATCATATTTGTGTTGGTTCAACACGCATAGAGCCGATCTGTAGTTTATACCATACTTGCAGTTGCTGAGAGAGAGAGAGAGAGAGAGAGAGAGAGAGAGAGAGTACGTTATCTAGCCTGATCAACAATATGAACACGGCCAGCACACTCAAACCCTCGATCACAATGACTTGTGACTTTGTAGTGCGGCATTCAGGTATTTCCCAAAGCTAGGATCATTTCCCCAGGCCGATATGATCGAGAACAGATCGACCATGGTGAAATTCGAACCGGGGTCTCATAATTGGAACGCTGCCATTTTAACCATACATGCATACATGAATTCAACTCATCTCTTCGCTTACACTCGGTAATGTTTCAAATACCTCAAGCCATTGAGGTTTTCTTTGAAGTGGCTGCAAAGTTGGGGGAAATCGGTCAACAGTGCAGAAATTACAAGGAAGCCTGAAGTATCAAGAAATCCCGCTGATTTGCTGACACATTGTGCTCCGATCTACAAGGAAAACGCAATAAAGTTCAACAGTGAATTAAGTATCAAATCCCCCCCACCACCACCACCAAAAAAAAAAATGTTTCCACAAAATTGTTACTTGAAAGAAAGCATTTTTTTTTTTCGTTTTTGTCGGAAAAGTTCAGAGGTTGGATTGAGGAGTTTAGGAGTCACTCATTAGTTTGAAGTTGTTGACATTTTTACTATAAATATCTATCTATCTATCTATCTATCTATCTATCTATCTATCTATCTCAGTATGTTCTTTATCTATCTATCTATCTATCTATCTATCTATCTATCTCTCTCTCTATATATATGTCAGTCTGTTCATATCTATCTATATATATGTCAGTCTGTTCGTATCTATCTATCTATCTATCTATCTCAGTCTGTTCATATCTATCTATCTATCTATCTATCTCAGTATGTTCTTTATCTATCTATCTATCTATCTATCTATATATATATATATATATATATATATATATATATATGTCAGTCTGTTCATATCTATCTATATATATGTCAGTCTGTTCGTATCTATCTATCTATCTATCTCAGTCTGTTCATATCTATCTATCTATCTATCTCAGTCTGTTCTTATCTATCTATCTATCTATCTATCTATCTATCTATCTATCTATCTATTGTCGTTCTAGTTCTTTAGTGAGCACTTTATGATGGGCCGTTACTTTACTTTTTTAAAGAATTCTACAAAGAGCGATGCGGATCTATCTATCTATCTATCTATCTATCTATCTATCTATCTATCTATCTATCTATCTATTGCCGGAGAGTACGGAGAGAGAGAGAGAGAGAGAGAGTGAGTGAGTATTAAAAGGACTACGTTGGCAACTTACCAGTGAGCGCACTTTCGCCTAAGTTTACTTAGACTTTTGAGTGTCAGAATGTTGAGATCCTGTCACTTAAAAGCCTGATGAGTCTTAGATGAAGTTGCACGAGTTAGTACGTCACCAGACTATTCCTTTATAAGATCATCGATTGTTCTGTTGGGCATTTTTTCATTCTTATCTTTCTTAACTATGATTATTTATATTTCATAGGACACACACAAACACTATCTTCTCTGTGAATAATCGTATCAGGACATCAGCTTGCCCGATAACAAATCGGTCCCTGATGGAGATGGCAACCTATATCGAATAAAAATGCAATAAATGCTCATCTAGGGAACACAAACGATTGCTGTCATTATAATTGCGTGTAATTATTTATTGTGCTTTTGAACTATCTTTTAATGTATAAATTGTGCCGTAAACTATTTTAAAATATCAACCAATTACTTAAAGTTAAAATAAATAAAAATTCATATCATAACATCCTGCATGTACATGTGGTATTTGCTGCCAGTAATATGTACAGGGTGGTCCGAAATTCTTGTTACCCCAACATAATATAATTTCCTATTTCAGATGGCTGACACGAGTTCTTACAGTTTGCAAGAAACGCTGCTTGTAAGTGTATGGACACATGATAGTATGCATTCTTCAAGAGCATGGAGGATATGTGACATGAATTCACTGCAAGATTTGAAGACGACCTTAGGAAAGGTATGAATCCTCTTCTTCCCCCCCCAGCTATGCTCTTAATATAGTGGACTATATGCAATGTTGTCTTATACTTCTGAACTATCTGTTAATATGTAAATTGGGCAGTAAACTATTTAAAAATATCAACCAATTAATTAAACATTCTTTATTTACATTTGGCATCTGTTGCCATTAGTATGTATAGGTCATGTACACTGTAAATACTAAGTAATACACATTTTCCATAAAAATTTTAATTGTAATCTGTTTTGCATATGTAATTTTTGAAAATTTTATTTATTTATTATGAATATTAAATGATAGTTGGGCGTGGGCCCTCTTTATCTCATTACAATCTGTTATATACCTATGTACCTATGAACACTAATGGGTATGTCGCAATCCTCATAAATATGTTGGACACTATTATAAGTGGGGGTAATATGGTGTCTTAGTAGTCCATCACTAGCTGTGGTTTACCTACTTCATGCCGCTGGCGAGTATTGTATTTTGTTGATGTTATAAAGATTACCATTTCATTTCAAATCTCCGTTTTAGTTATTCCTCATTCAGTAACCTTTTCTAGGTTGCAAAACATTATTTTTAGATCCAGTCTGCTGTCGGGTAGCGTCAAAATGACAGCAAATATTTTCATTTGTAAATTACATCTGTAATCTTTTTACAGTTACAATAACATATATTGGTAAGTGGTAAACTGTTTCCTTATACTTAAATTGACATGAATTCTTAAAGGTTATTTATTTGTTACTGCTCGGTATGCGAAGTAATTAATGATTTTTTTTTTAATATCAATTCACCCAAAGCAAGGCGATAACGCCACTAAGACACGAATTTGGGGTTCTACTAAGAGTGAAAGAGTTGGAATAGACTTTAGAAGGAACATTTTTATTGTATTTTTCCAATTTTAGAATATTTTGTTGAGTATTGTGTTGTAAGTGTTGGAACAAAAGAAAAGTGCAACATGGACTTCGAACAGTTTATCCACAATTTCGAGAATGTCTACCGGTAGATATTAATTCCACCGTTTTAAATCCATTAATTATAATATTTATTGAAGAATCCAATCCTAAACAGGAAACAAAGAACAGACCTGTTCAAAAGACTGGGGAGAAGTGTGAACAGGACGATAGGCAAACCTATCTACTCTTATTGAAAGAAAAATAAATAAATAAATAGTAAATAAAATTTCAGAATTTAGAATGACAAAATTAAATTCGAGTTTTATTTCGCATTAAACACATTCAGCTTCCAGAAGAGATTATGAAACACTGAAAAATTTTTTTATTAACGTGGAGAAATGTTCAACTTTTATGGTTCAAAGCCTGCAATTTTCGTTCCGAAATTTGCTTAAAGCGTCGGAAATGACCGGATATCTATTAAATTCGGAGCTGGAATATAAAAAAAAAATGAAACAGCAGCGCCATTCTCTCTAATATTATCTCATCCTCTTACCAATTCCCTTTAATAAGAAGAAACCATATCCTAAGGTCCTTCTAAATGTTTACACTGGATAAAACATCGATTGAAGTGAAGGTTGCTGCGTCTGCATCGTCTTTTCTTTTCTTTCCTTTTCCTTTCCACTTCCGTTGAGATGATGGAGATGCAGTTATCTCCCGTTGTAAATTCGAAAGCAGAAAGGCCTACAAGCCACATTAGATGAATCAGCACTGAAGAGCTATGACAACGATTCCTTTTCGTACTTGAACGAAGCATTTCCTATTCCTTTGAAATGGGGTCTGGATATATATCACACTAGATCGGCACCAAAGATTATGAACTTAGTATTGAATTATTGACATCAAACATTCAAAATTGAAAACAGAAAGATAAATAAAAAACCAGAACATTTAATAAAAAAAGAAAAGAAAAGAAACTTAAATGAAAAGTTAAAAATGAGTGTCTTCTCGCAAGATATAAGGATCATTAAATTATCTACTTGACTAAAATATATATATATATATATATATATATATATATATATATATATATATATATATATATATATATATCGTAAGGTAATGATGAGTTTGGTAATCTGTGTGGATTATTCCAAAGAAGATGTAATCTGGAGTGCTCAATGTAACAACAGAGCAAATATTAATTAAATAATTAAGAAAGAGACAACCGTATACGTAGACACTGAGGTCACCAGTTTTATGTTTGAACGCCATCTTGAGACACATGGCCTGAAGATTCCTATCATGAATGAAACAGATTGACACCACTCGGTGTTGATCTCAGTGCACATACGTTCTATTCCTGATATTGAACACTTTACCTATAAATATTACATACCATAAAACTATGTATTTATCATATATATATATATATATTAATATATATATATATATATATATATATATATATATATATATATATATATATATATATATATATATATCAGTCAGTTAATTGCCACATGCGATCATGCATTTTTCGATACATGACTGACAAGGCAGAAAATTTTTCCCACAGTAGGTTGCCATAGACTGGTTAGCAACTAAGGCTAAAGAAACCAGGCTGTCCTCCTATCTAACCCATAGCAGGGGGAAGAAGTGATAGATTCGCAAGTGTATTTGTGCATAAGTGAATATAACGAACGCAAATGGAATTCGAAATGGGCTGCTCTGATTTCTCATATATATATATATATATATATATATATATACCCTCACCGATAGTACAATTCAGAGTTTCATGCACAGCATTATCATCAGGTGCTGAACATAGATTAATCATTACATAATTTAAATGTTAAAATACGTCTGGTTATTGCAATGTTGGCGCAGTTATATATTATACTGGGATTACAGTTTTTTTTATTTTAAAAATTATATTTGGCATTTAAAATACACTGGATTTGTATATATATATATATGTAAAAAATATTTTAGAGTTGTGAATATTTTTTATTTTTATATTAAAGGGAGATTACTTTTTGTTTAAACAAACCGTAATTTACATTAAAAATTAATCTGGACCAACGTGTTTAAGCAAATATTTATTTTTATGCCAACATGTAATAATCAATTCATTTCTCTTGTTTAACAAGCTAGGGGTATCTAAGTGTTTTTTTTTTTCAATATGACATAAGTTACATCTATTTTCCTTTCCGTTATAAGATTTGGCTCTTACTACAATATTCTAGGTAATAATAGGTGTATTAGCACCATTCTTTAATCACCAGAAATATTTAGAGAGAGCAATGCTCTATTATATTTTATATTGCCTGAAGTCATTCGATAATGGTAAAAACGAAATTTCCAAGGATTTTCAGTGAAACAAAAAATGAATTAAACGTTGTTACCGGAATGTATGCTAGCACAGGATACAATATTATCAGCCATACATTGATCGTTTAAGGGACATATATATTTCGGCAGTTGTATTTATTTAAAAAAAATTACGGCGTCTTTGTTGGAAATATATTTGTTTAATATAATGTTATATTAGAATATAGATTTATTGTTATGGTCCTGTTCCTTGTACCACGGTGATAGTCCAAGGTAGAACCAATAAAGAAGAACTCGAAGGCGGATATGGAATAACACAGATATATTACAAACAAAATATATACAGAGAAGTCGAAGTGTTAGTATGAACAATCAGGTTTAGGAGAGAGAATAATGTAGTCTCGACCAGTATCACTCTTCCAATGTCTTGCAGTAATTGTTTGAACGCGACTCTGTTTCGGACTGCCACTGACTCGACTCTTAACTCGACTTGAACTCCTGACTGACTCCTTGCCTACTCCTGAGGTGCAGTATTTATTAAGCATGGAATAGTCAATTATTATTATTATGGATAAGATCCCATAACAATTATCTATGTTATTAACGCAGTTATAGTTAATCTTAATATTATTTTTTATTAAAAATCTTTTTTAGTGTTGGTGAATCGTTGAAGTGCTTATGAATTAAATTTAGGAAAATTCTTCCAATATGAACATCACGATTAAAAGGTGTATTAAACCATATGATGTTACGCTCACATGGATATTCTGTTTATTTTGACCATCTTTAATTTTTTCTGTAAATACTCGAAATTTTCTTCATGATTTCTTAGTCTTAAAGCTTTTATATATTTAATTTTATTATTTTTGTTATAGCATACCTACGGACAATAATGGGTATTTCCTCATTCACATAAATACAGTAGTAAATACTGTATGTTGGTCTGCAGTTGGAGATTCCTCTCTAGCTGTGCTGGTCAAACTCTCTGCCTCTGGGAAGAGAGCATCCCTAGACGAGGCTATGTTGGAGGACTGAGTCTCGACTCGGGAAACAGCTACGGGGAATTTTTGGCTGAGCCTACGGGCTCGGATACCCCACACTAAATTCGGACTTGTGCCACATCTGACCGCATGGGACGGTTGGTAGATATCCTGCAGTTAGGGAGTCATTGTAGAATTCACTTGACTCACTTCTAGCAGTTGACTTCTACGCGCCAGTGGCGAAATTTATATGTGTTGTTTATCATATCAAGACCATTGATATTGCTGATTCTATTTTGATTCTTATCAAAGAGCTCAAGATAAATAGCAAGGGCACCGAAATATATGTGGCGGCAATATTTTAAGCATGGACAAAAGGTAGATATAAGATAGATTCTGGAATGAAAAATTGTCTCGCCCGACATAGTGAACCGATTTTCTTAGCAGCTGATCTAGCAATTGATTCAATATAGTCTTTCCACTTCATATCAGCAGAGAACCTTAGCCCGAGAAGTCACTTGGAGGATAGCATCAGCCATGATGATGGAAAGCATCAAGCGATCTCTGATTAATGGAGCGAAGTTTAGTTTTGGAATCGTTCAAATTAACAAGCCTTCTTTTATCCTAGTTATCTATGGACTTGAGTAAGTTTTGGACGCCGGCTACCATTTGACCTTGTCAAACTGATAAGTTTTACTGTCGAGGCAGGAGTAAATTGAAGTGTCATCAGCGTAGATACCAAGTTGGGAGCTGATGTCATCAGGAAGGTCATTAATGAAAATTAAAAATAGAGTAGGATCAAGTATGGCGCCCTGGGGCACAATTTCGTATTTCCTTATTATTGGAGTTGGTAGATAATCTAACTTGGACTGATTTATGTAAATTATCAAAACTTTTGCGTTGGTGATTTGGTTCTTTACTGATGTATCTACAGTTATATAGATCTTTGGTATACGGTTTGTAATAAGCATTATTCAAGTCTTAGGTTACATCGAGAAAGTTGATCATTTTAGCATTAGTGCTAGTGGTAATATTTAGTTCGTGATCTTTAAAAAGTTTCATAATTTCCTTTCTCAATCTGTCTATATTTGATGGGCTTGTTTTACGGAGAAGAATTACACCATAATATCTATAAAGTCCAGTGTCCTTAATGTCGAAAATAAATTTAAGTCGCCACAATAACAAGATTCCAAAGATTTCACATGCCTTTACTGAATCAATAGCAATATTAAAGTCTGGGTTACTTCTTTTGGTCCACAGATAACCATTATGGAATAATATAGGGTTTTGTGACTGCTTTATGATATTTATTTCGCAGTCACTAATAGGGTAGTAATTTTTTACTAGATTTATGGATGATTTTTGCAGATTTTCGGTGATGGGACTGGTAAAAGTCACAAATATCGAATTGGATGATTGTATATTCATTCTTCCTTTTTATATTATTAAAACATTCTATGGCTTCTGCTGTTTTATGCCACTAGATAATTCCTAGAGCATTTTTGAGTATTTGCATGCTCTTTCAAGGATGTTTTTGCTGATTTTACTGATATTATTTTTATTTGGTATTTAGGGTTGTTTAGGAAATTTGTTTTGTGGTTTTTAACTGTGATAAATGCTTGTTGTTTGTGGAAATTTTGGATGCTATCGTTAATTTTTAGTTCAGTGGTTATTTTCTTGGCTTTACTATTGATGTTATTTTCCCAGTTGTTGTTTGCCTTTTTATAAAACTTATTAACTTCCTTAAATAGCCTACTGGTGCATATCCGCATATAATGGTTATTCGTCTTATCTGCTTTGATAATTATTTGTCGGATTTTTTTATCATAGAAATGTCCTTTAGTATTTTCGCTGTAAGCTTTTGGTAGTTTTAGCAAATTTAATATTGTCTATTACCGAAAACAGATCTTTCTTCAAGTACAACAACAGCTTGTCGCATGGTGTTTTTTGGGGTTTTTTTGTTTTGTTTATTTTTTTTATTTTTTTATTTTTTATTTTTTTTGACCCGGGGGTGCCTTCGGGGTCTTAAATCTATAAAATTTGTCAATTCTTAAGTTGTTATACTCGTTCTTGTATTTAAAGAATAAGAGTTTTATTGTAGAATATCTACTGACAATAATGGGTATGCCCCCATTCCTATAAATAAAGTAGTAAATACTGTATGTTGGTCTGCAGTTGGAGATACGTCTCCAGCTGTGCTGGTCAATGATCAAACTCTCTGCCGAGAGGCAGAGAGTATCCCCAGACGAGGCTATGTTGAAGGACTAAGTCTCGTGTCGCGAAACAGCTACCCGATCCCGTTTTATGCGTGGTCTACGGAGAAATTATGCACACAAAAGACCTTTCACAAATACTAAATACGCGAATAGCACATTGCTTTCTAAGTATTTCTGGGAAAATTAAATACAAAACGCACATCACACCAAAAATATCTTTGGAAATAAGGAAAAGATCATCAGCCTACAACAACCAATCCCAAACTTGCAAACTTTGCTTAGAGGAAAAAATAGCTATCATTACCTTCCCAGACCAAAATAAATTATTAAATAAACCATCCGAGCTCATTTCAAAATGCAGACATGAAAACAAATTTCTACTACGTTACTTAAAAATTGAAAACTGAAAATACATAAATAAAATGACAATAAAATAAGTAAAATAAATTAACCCAAACAAATTACCAAATCTCACCCGTTAGAATAGACTAAATAGAATAAATAAATAAAAAACAAAATCAATGAACCCAAATAAATAAAGTAAATAACAAACAAATTAACAAAGCAATATGGCCAATATATTAGATTATAAAAATCAAACCAAAACTCGGACAAAAACATAGCTATAACTGTTAGATAACGACAAAAAATACTACGTTACTTAAAAATCGAATACCGAAGAGAGTAAATAAAAATATACAGTATAATAAATAAATAATAAAAAACAAGTAAATTAAATTAATCTAAATTAATCCAAATGAATAAATAAACTAACAAACCGATCCCGATAAAATAACCGTTAGAAAAAACAAGTAAAAACTGCTCCCGCCAAAATAATAGTTAGAATAAACTACAGCAATCAACCCAAAAATTGAATAAGTAGCTTTAATTATTTTCCCAGACCAAAGCAAAACTATTAAATAAGCGATAGAAACAAAGTTTTAATACGTTAGTAAAATAGCAATTAAAATAAATAAATATATATATAAGATAAGAAATAAAAATAAAAAATAAAAATAAATAAAAACAATCAAAATAAATTAACCCAAATAAATAAATAAACCACTTCCGGCAAAATAACCGCCAACATAGACTACCCACAATGCACCACTGACCCGTATATATAAATAACCGAGAAAACAAACAACACTCGTGGCCTGACGATTGCGTCTAGCATGAAACAGCCTGTCACCTCTAAGCACTTTATCACTTTAATACAGCACACCTGAAGAGTATATTTCTTCATATATATATATATATATATATATATATATATATATATATATATATATGTGTGTGTGTGTGTGTGTGTGTAAACAAACAAAAAAAGACATTGCAAGTTTGATTGAAAAGAACCAACAAGGTCTGTCTGTTTAATTTTTTTTTGGATTTTTCCGATTTTCGAATAAAGTGTCGACTATTGTGCTGTCGTAAGTATTGGAACAAAACTAGAGTACAACATGGACTTCGAGCAGTTTATCGGCATTTTCGAGTATGTCTCCCGGCAGACATTAATTCCACTGTTTAAAATCCACTAATTATAATGTTTATTAAAGAACTGTGCGTAGGCCCTTTTTATTTCCTGGCAATCTGTTATATACCTATGTACCTATGAACACTAATGGGTATGTCCCAATCCTCATAAATACGTTGGACACTATTGTGTGTGTGGGGGGGGGGTAATATGATATCTAATAAGACCTCTTACTGACCGTTTTTTTTCCACGTCGTATTGTCTTGGGTCAGCTGAAGCGGTTGGGTGCGAGGGTCCCATCACAGAGTCGGAAATCGACAGTGAAGCTGCGCTGATCAATTTAGATCAGTCCAAGCCCTTCGATAGGATTGACCACCGATTCCTGGAGGCTGTCCTTTCGGCGGCCGGTTTCGGTCCGTACTTTCGCACCTGGATCCGACTTCTGTATGCGACTCCCGGTGCGCTGGTGGAGGTGAATGGGGTACGATCGGAGCCTTTCGTATTGTCTCACTCCATTCGTCAAGGTTGTCCGCTTTCGCAAAGCTTTGTTTTACGTTCTTGCGTTGGAACCTTTCCTTCGCAAGTTAAAGGCGAATCCGGTCCTGCGCGGAATTTCCCTACCTGGGGCTACTACCTCGGACAGATATTCTGCCTATGCTGATGATGTTTCGGTTCTTGTGTCGAGCAAAGCCGAGATTGACCAAGTCAGCAAAGAGATCAGTGGTTATGAGATGGTGACATGGGCCAAGATCAACTGCGATAAGTCTGTTGCCTTGTGGTTGGGTGCGTGGAAAGGAGTTTCTCTTCCCGGACCTTTCCTTTGGACGGATGGGCCGGTCAAGATACTCGGTTTGGTCCTGATATCCAGTTGGAAATGAATTGGTCGGAGGTACGAGGGAAGGCCGAAATCGCAATTAATTTGTGGTCTCGAAGGAATCTTTCCTTGAATGGGAAAGCGGAAGTATGTGTTTCACCCATCTACCCGATTCTCCTACTTCCACTTCCGTAAGCCACACTAATATCATTAGTAAGGCTCTTGTTCTCTTTCTTGTGGAGAGGCAATGGTATCTCGGGAGATCTGTTGCCTTCATCCATCTGAAGGCGGTCTGGGTATGCCTAGCATTGAGATTCTTCAATATATGCTTTGCATCGGCTTCCTAGATCGAATGTGTCGCGAATCGGATGAGGAGGGCGGCTTCTGGGAGGAAGACACCCGTAAAACTTTCCCATCCCTGAGAAGTGTGCACTCGAGCGAGGAGAAGGCTCATCGTTTGCGCCGAGCCGAATGCTCCTTCTATCGTGAATGTCGTATTGCTCTGAAACGTCTCTTATGGGCGTCGGATGGCCTCTCCAACGTCCAGCCGTTGTCTCGTAGGGCATTATATCAAGTGTTAGTCGATGGGGGGGCGTGCGGGATGAACTGATTGACGAGCTCGGTCTTACGAAGCAGGAGGCTCGCTGAATATGTCCTTGGGCACCCGGGTTGAAATGCGTCAATAATGATGAAGGCTGATGATTCGTGGGGCCATCTGGGTCGCCAAAAGAATTTGTTCAGCGGGCTTGGAGAAATATCCAAACTGCCGTCGCTGTAGTGGGGAAGTTGAGACCATTGGTCACGCCTTTTTTCATTGCAGGGTGGTAGCGCCGTTGTGCATGTTTGTTGAAGGTCTCATGGTCCGCATGCTGCAAGGAAAGTTCTTTGTCCTTGAAGCCAGTTCTGTTTGTAGCAATGTGGTGCCGCAGATGACGAAGGCTGAACACTATGTGTTCTGTTGCTTACTAGGGGTTATGAGAGTCGTGATTTGGACGACGCGTCAGAAGGAATTCTACGATGGCGAAAGTTCACTTCTTCCCAACTGATCTTGTTCTTTAAGCATCAGCTTAAAGTCAAGATTAGGACGGAAATGCGGCGGCTCACCTCATCAGAATTTGGCAAAAGGTGGGTGACTCTTGCGCGATTGTGTCGAGTAAAAGGGGACCTGACCTAGAGTGGCATTTTGATGCCCCGGTTAGGCATCCGGATATTGTTCTTCCTGGGTTAGACTTGGGCAACCCATCCCGAAATTAGGTTAGTGTAGGTTTTGTTTTTTGAATCTTTAGTTTTTTTTTAATCCTTTTTTCCAGTTAACTCAGCTAGGGTGTGTCTGCTCATTGGCCCCTTTTAATTCTGTCCCTTTTTTTTTATTTAGTTTAATTCCCCATCCCCTCACTCGTTAGGTGGTCAGTGATGTCAGTTCTCTGGTGGATGCGGGGTGATTTTGTTTTTTTTGCCTGTGTGTGTTTTTCGTTTTCTGTTGTCGTGTTTGGATGAGTGCGTGTCTGTGTGAGTGCTAGGGATAAATGAATTTTTTTTTTATATTTTATAGGCCCGTATTAATTTCGCCCAGTGAACTGATGTTTCTGCCACATTTAAGTATTGTTGGGGGTGGGGGTTATTACTAACAATGATTTTGTTTAGTTTATTGTAAATAGATTAATTCATATTGTATATAGGGGATCATTTAATTTGTTGTTTTATTCCCCACCCCACATACGACGATTTGTATATATGGGAAGTATTTAGGATTTTCATTGAGACAATGAGGTATTATGGTGGATGTAGTAAGAAAGGCTAGTAAGAATGTGTTGTTTTGGTGTTAGAAATGTTGTTTGTATGCTTGGGTCAGTGCTTGTGGCTAGCTAAGTTTAAATTAAGACAAATGAAGACCGTCCTTTTCCCCATCCCCTTTTTTAGGCCTTGTGCCACATTTTCTGTAATTTTGCAGAAATAAATATTGTAATATACTGTTTAACTAATCTACCACGAACAGTGGTTTACGTACTTCACTGACGAGTATTGTATTTTGTTGATGTTATAAAGATTAGCATTTCATTTCCAACCTCCATTTTGGTTATTCCCCATTCAATAACCCTTTCTAGCTTACAACATAATCAATATTTTTAGATCCAGTCTGCTGTCTGGTAATGTCAAAATGACAGCAATTTTTTTCATTTGTAAATTGCATCTGTAATCTTTTTACAGTTACAGTTAGATATATTAAGTGGTAAACTTTTTCATTAACCCTAAAATGACATGAATTCTTAAAGGTTATTTATTTGTTACTGCTTGGTACGCTAAATAATCAATGAATTTTTAAAATCATTTTTCCCAAAACAAGGCGGTAACGCCACTAAGACACAGATTTGGGGTTCTACTAAGACTGAAAGAGTTGAAGAAAAAAAAAGTTTATTTTATTTTTCTTACTAATAGATAAGAAGATTTACTTGATCCCCGGACTGAGTCAGGTTGTGACACAAGGTCATTTTTTAACGTGGGGACCCGAGTGTTTTCACTCGGGCCGCTGGTCCAAGCTGGTCTTAGCTGGTCGTAGCTTGTCCAAGCTGGTCAGAGCTGGTCTCAGATAGTCATAGCTGGTCTTGGCTTGTCCTAGCTGGTTCAAGCTGGTCAGAGCTGGTCTCAGATAGTCATAGCTTGTCTTGGCTTGTCATAGCTGGTTCAAGCTGGTCAGAGCTGGTCTCAGATAGTCATAGCTGGTCTTGGCTTGTCATAGCTGGTTCAAGCTGGTCAGAGCCAGTCCAAGCCAGTTGTAGCCTTGATGCCACCACCTCAGGGACGGATCCCTGGGCTACATAAGTTTAGGAATCTTAATATAATTTTCCTTTATATATATAATTCTTCCTTTAGATAACCTTCTCAGTTTTTATCCATCTTTTACAATCGAAACATCCGCTAGAGAAGAAAGGACACTGATTTACATCCCTTGATTTTGTTTTCTGATGGTTTTAGATTTGTTTTTCTATTTTTAATATTTGAATATGGTGTATATCACTGCAGAAATTCCAATTCTCAGCCGTTCCGAAATGAAATTGCTACTGCCACCCAAAACTAGAAAGCCGGGTATGTCCTACTATTCAACCTATAAGTAGGTATAGTGGAGAAGAAGATTTGGATTTATGTCTTACCCAAGCGCGTTAGTGGGGAAGTGAGCGCAATGGACTAGGACGGAATTTGAACTCGGTTCGCATTCTACCCTGGTAACCCTTACGCTATCTGCACATCTGGGAACAAACCACCTGCCGTGAAAATCAACATTTGAAATTCTAGCCTTGGTTCAAAATTATCCATTCCACGCTACTTTAATCAAAAAGATTAAGTAGGACGCCCTCCATTGGTATTTGAAAGAACGATAACAGCTACTGGACTTGATAAATCCGTTTTCTTGAAAAGTCGTTTTAAGAGTCGGATTTAAAAAAATTTCAACCGAAAGTAGCAGTGATTGCTCGGTCAGTGAACGCTGAATGTTTCCTGGATAACATAAAATAAATAATAGAGTACTAGTATTTCTTTGTAATTTAGCGAGATGAATAAGTTTGGCTTTTTTTCAACAGGTAAATCGATTCTTGGAACCGTTTCAGAGAGACACATACGTATATATTATTTTCCGTTGTGAGTCTTGCACGAAATTTACTTTTGATCAGACACACTGCTGAAAATCTCCGTTCGCAACGGTAAATGGATGAAAACAGGAATGGATTGCCTTTGTTTCAGTTTTGCTATGCGACCTAAAAGGCGCGAAGGCAGCTGCAAGAATTAGAAAGGTCAAAATGCCTCGCGTAACCTTTCCAAAACAGAAACCATGGCCTGAAATTGGAATGAAAGCAGTGATGGCTTGCGCTCTTTCATTCTTTTTTTTGTTTTTTGTTTTTTTAAGTGTTTCACCCCAAGCAAGGCGGGAAGCCTCTAGGACGCAAGGGGTTACAGAAGATTTGGGTCAAGATCAGATAGGAGTGATAGAGGAAAAGATGAGGAGAAGGATAGTGGATAGATTAAGGCAACTGGAGATGTCGATTGACATTACATTTGAATAGCTGGAGATTACAGCTCTCAGGGAAACTGGAATAGGAAAGGGAGTTCCACAGGCGAGAGGTGCAAGATATGAAGCTATTGGAGTAGAAGAGACGGCTACATTTAATAGTTTCTACAGTGAAAGGGTGAGAGCGGGATGCCAGCCTCGTAGGGCGCTTGACCTCATGAAGTCTGGGAACCAGCGAATGCATCTCCTCAGAGCAAATGCCATGAAAGTATCTGCAAAAAAGACAGAGAGAGGCGACGGCGCGTCTGTGAGAGAGCGACTGTAGACGAGATGCCAGAACAGGGCCAATTATATTGCATATCCGCCTCTGGAGCCTATTACTTGATCCATAATAAATAATTGGGCGTATAGAATTAGTAAATACTAATCATTTGAAATACCTCAGTGTATAGATCAGTTATAAAAAACATTGTATCGAAGATAAGGAAATTAAATAGGAATAGACAGTGCTAGGAATAGTTTCACACAACACCGCAAGTTTTGCCAATGTCAAAACATTAACCTTATAACTCCAGTCATATTCTTAACTAGCCTCGTCAAATTGAGATTTGCATATGAACTCCATGCATGGCGCCAAACCTGTTCAGAAATATCTAAACCAGTCATAGGCAAACTGCGGCCCCATTGGCATTCTAAATGGCGCACCTAATTTCATGAGGAAAATAACGTTTATTAAAATGTTGTTTGTTTCCTTTCGTTATCATACGTTCACTCACACACACTCTCATGTATAGCGACAAACGTGAATAATAGGTGGTCCGAAAGTCTTGTCACCCATACATAATATAATTTTCTTTTTCTTAAAGCTGTTAACATTTTGGGAGAGAGGTAAAGGTGACAAGACTTTCGGACCATTGTGTACAATATTTCTTGAATTTTGTAACATTTCGTTGACGGTAACATTGTCTGCATTTTAAACCATTGGCGATTTTCTCTAAGGAAGATCATAAGTGTAAGCATCTTTTGCTTCAGAAACAGGAAACGTTAATGATAATTATTTTTCTCTAGAGTATAAATATACTTTAAAAATGTTTTTGCATCTTCAAATGAATAAATTAGAAAGAAATCCCACGCAGCAGCATGTGTTAATCATTCTGTCGTCAGTGAAGAATTCGTTTTTTTTTTAAATTATAGAAGGAATCTTTTCAAATGGAAATCATCGACTTTTTTCCCAATTCTAAGGCAGATGCTTATACGTATGCTCTTTTGTTGCGAAAATGTCTGCGGTATCTTCAATGAAAAATTTCCTTGATTTTTTTTTTTTTTTTAGTAATGTGGCCCACCTTATGATGAACTGTGGCACATAGGGGCCCATTTTTCGAAAAAAATTGCCCATGCCTTAGTTAGTTGTATATAACCACTTTCCCGGATCAATTGTTATAAATGCCATCGAGCGAATGAACCCTGTAGGTCATAGAGAGGACAATTATTCTTCGAAACTCGCGAACAGGCGCTACAGAATCACAAAAAAGAACTTGTGGAAAAATTGACAGTTCGGTTGTGAGGAGTAAGGTACTTACGTGGGTTGTTGTTCTGGACATTAAAGTTGTTACTTTCCTTTTCACCAATTTTTTATACTTACAAGGTCTCGGGATTTGTTATCACGTGATCACGTTATATAAAGGAAATGTTTTTTCTTCTTTTTTTACCCTTTGTTATACCACAAGTTATCCGTCGGAGAAGCTACGTCGCGGAAGTGCATATTTTTTTTTTTTGCAACTTAAGGTAAGTACCTTTGCTCATTTCCCTGGCCTACACCGTCACGGTTTTTTTTTGTCTTGCGTTGAGATTTTCTCGACAAACTGTACCAAATAACAGAAACCACATCACTTGAGGACGTTTAACACCAGCAAGGAGTAAAATATATAGCACATATGACTCGAAGAGAAAATAATGACATAATCACAATGTCGACGTTCCACACCACTTCGAACAAAAGGTTAGGAAGGAAACACCTTTTGGAAAGAGCTATAACGGTGAACTTGAGAAACATATTTGCCTGAAAAATTGTTTTAAGAGAAAGAGTTTTAACAAATTTAAACCGAAATTAGCATTGGCTGCTCGCCCAATAAACGCCGAATGTTTCCTTATAAGGAAACGGTTAATACTGCTACTACCATTATCATAGCCAAGAACCCGTAGTGAAGCCAGCCAACGCGTGGCTATGATATTTTGGCCAACTAGTTGACACTCTATCTCTTTCCCGATTCCTCCTGGAAACGATGCTACAACTGCTGTTTCTCTTGAAATAAATCAGTAAAAATAAAATTGTCTGCCGTTGATGCAGTCTATGATGTGGCGTTGCGATCTGAAGAACTGCAGCCAGAGACGATACGAAATGCAACAGTATCTATCTATCTATCTATCTATCTATCTATCTATCTATCTATCTATCTATCTATCTATCTATCTATCTATCTATCTCAGTCTGTTCCTATCTATCTATCTATCTATCTATCTATCTATCTATCTATCTATTTCCGTCTGTTCTTCTCTCTATATCTATCTATTTATCTATTTCAGTCTCTTCTCATCTATCTATCTATCTATCTATCTATCTATCTATCTATCTATCTATCTATCTATCTCAGTCTGTTCTTATCTATCTATTTCAGTCCCTTCTCTTCTATCTATCTATCTATCTATCTATCTATCTATCTAGCTATCTATCTATCTATCCCAGTCTGTTCTTATCTATCTATCTATCTATCTATCTATCTATCTATCTATCTATCTCAGTCTGTTCTTATCTATCTATCTATCTATCTATCTATTTCAGTCTGTTATTCTCTCTCTATCTATCTATCTATCTATCTATCTATCTATCTATCTATCTATCTATCTGTCGTTGATGCAGTTTATGGTGTAAGGTTTGGGGTCTGGAGAACTAGAGCCAAAGACGGCACGAAACACAACAGATTTCGAATGTGTTGATAGGTGGAATGTAGAAATCAAATTATCTCTTTATATCTTGAAAAAGGGTCAAAAGGTTCACCCGTTTTTAATCAGAAAAGAGGGCGAAATGTCGAAAGCTCCAGAGACTTGATCATGTACACACATTTCTCTCTCGTACACCCCAGAGGCTACGTGTAGTCTGGTTTGAGAAGCCCTGCTCTAAATGAAGCAGATATCAGAGAGCATCAAGACAGTATGAATACACAACTTTTGAATCCAAATATAAAAGAACGGCCATTGCGTTTGCAGAGAGGCGCGCATGCGCACGTACACACGTTTCTTTTTGTTTCAAGCAATTTAAGTTGTTTTAATCAAGTGTGTTGAGAGCAAGTCACGAAATGTAAATTTAACGGCGTCATGCTTTTTTATCTTTTATCTTCTTTTTAGATGACCTCTGTATAAATATTTGCTTGAATGACGTAATTTCAAGCTCACCAGTTTCGAGGCTCATACTTGCTCTGGCCTCATCTCTTTGCGTGGATGCTGATCTTTTCTCTTGGGAGACGTCGAAAAAGAATCATCAAAATACATTGAGAAAAGATTTTTTTTAAATTTCTTTGTTAAATAATTATTATAAAAAATAATTTCATCAGAAAATCTAAAAATACGAATTTTCTTATTACGCTCAGAAATTCATGAGCCATCACTTCTGTCTTCTTCACCATTTCCAACTAAAATTACCCAGGAGCCATCGAATACAAATTAACATCCGTTTTGAATACATTTAGCATGGATGGCCAAGATGCCGAGAGTACATTTATAATTAAGAAGTCAGGACTGCTGACAACTTAAATATTAAGAGGAGGGATTGGTATTTACTAGACTAGTCTGGAATAAGTCGATAAAACAAGGATTAGAAAACCATTGAGAAACAAGCTTACCGTCCACTCCTCGAAGACATGCGCGGCAGGTATAAACACCCCTTGGTCTGACACAATCTAGAATAATAGTTCTCTATTATACAATATTTCTTACAAGCAAGTTTCCTCGTTATTTCACACACACACACACACACACACACACACACACACACACACACACACATGTATGTATACCGCTTTTTAAAAATAAAAATAAATGCTGAATTATAAAACTCATGGTTCTTTACTATTATTTTAATATATATATATTAATATTATATTTTAATATATATATATATATTTGGTTGGATAGATGTGAGTTTGTGACCCTGGGTTTCACGCTTTAGCGATCGTCAGACAAACGAGACATTAACGAGACATTTCCGCCACACTTCCAATGTTTAAATTTCAACATTTCAACATACAAATGCGTATGTATAGATATAACACCACCCGTATACATACATGTGTCGTAGCCGAAACTGCCACATATGTTTATATATGTATGAGTCCCGACGGACGACCAAGTATGTATATGTGTCTGCATACATCGATGTTTGCGTTAGTACGATGAATGACAAAACGACGAAGTTTCCCCCAGCAATTCCACAATAACACCAATACACGCAATCTACATAAACCCCAATTTTTTAAAACATTAATCAGTTTGTCTGACGATCGCTAAAGCGTGAAACCCAGGGTCACAAACACACATCTATCCAACCAAATATGTTAACTCTATCTCTGATATTGAGCGCTTTCTAATAAGTACCGCGCATATAATATATAAATAATTATACATATATATATTTATTTATATTTATATACACTTTTCACACATATATATATATATATATATATATATATATATATATATATATATAATTTTTTCTCCTAATATATATATGTATATATACCAGGAGAAAAAAATTCCTGCTTGTTAGTAGAACTACAGGAGTGTGTATATATATATATATATACTAGCAGTAGAGCCCGGCATTGCCCGGGGATGTAACAGTAAGAGATAGATCAAGTATCCGCCATCATAAGGACTGAAAAGTAAAATTGACAAAGATTATTGTTTAAGGTTGACGGACATGCATGTCTTAATTAGGTTTTTTTTTTTTACGAATTGGTCAAACCCAAACTCAAACAAAAACATTGTTTTCAGTTGTTATGAGTCTACCGATTGAATAGAATTTTATTATAAACAATTGTCTTGTAAATGGAATTTTTAAAGCATTCTGAATGTAAAAATAAAGAAAAAAGGGTGCAAGACAATAAGAAACACTACCCTGCCAAAAAAAGTGAAGTTTTGTTGAAATCGGTTGAAAAATGTAGGAAATCTGATCCCATATATAAACGAACACACAAAAACAACCTGGGTTTTACAATAAGTATAACTCGATATGAGTTATCCCACTTTCATTCTCGCGACAGCGATGCCTCTTAATCGTGTTTTCAAATTGATTTCGTGCAAAAACAATTGTGTTTTTTCCAATATTTGGCACTGTTAGAACCACCGCAAGGTAATTTTACGTAGTCCTGTGAAGTTTTGTTGAAATCGGTTGAAAAATGTAGGAAATCCGATCCAATATATAAACGTACAGACACACACACACACACACACACACAATCTGCGTTTAATAATAAATAATAATATCCGTTATATATATATATATATATATATATATATATATATCCTTGGCCACTCGTATTCGAGGATACCCATCTACTAGGGTGGCTGGCCAATCCCGGTTTAACACCCATAGAGCCCGCCTGTTGTTTGCACTGGAATTATGCTGAGCTGACCTTAGTTACAGTTTCTGAGAATTTGAACAAGGCCAGCACGCTCAGGCCCTCGGCTATCACCTGTCGATGACCACCTCAAGTGTTCCGTCTACCCAAATTCAATCACAAGGCTTGGTTCAACCCGTGGTATAGTCTTCAGGCACTTTCCATAGGTGTCGCACGCTGGGATCGACCCCACCAGTCCGCTAACATCAGGAAAATCGTTATATATATATATATATATATATATATATATATATATATATATATATAACGGATTTATTTTTTAACTCATGTTTATTACTTCAAATTAAGTGTCATCTATAATAACGAAATTGAAGTACTACTACGCATATATATATATATATATATATATATATATATATATATATATATATATATATATATATATATATATATATGTTGTGGTAGGATCCACCTAATTTGCATAGTGGAGTACCGACCATATAAATATGGTTGGTACCAGGAAGACGAGGAGGGGAATCAAGAGGTTCAATCCAGAGACTCTGCCCGACTGCGACTAAGTCAACACATTCTCCAGGAACGGTCTTCCCAAGAATATACAAAAGACTATATGTAAATATTGTGTACACTTTCTTGTTTCAATACATGTTGTTCTAAGTACATTTTGTGTTGTATTATTATTCCATGCATTAGTCAAGTTTCAACAATATATATATATATATATATATATATATATATATATATATATATATATACGTGTGTAGCCCAAATATGACAACAAACTCCATATATATATATATATATATATATATATATATATATATATATATATATATATATATATATATATGGATACTGTTGTCATATTTGTCATATATATATACACTGTAATAGTGTTGTCATATTCGTGCGTGTGTGTATGTGCCCCAAATATGACAACAGTACTCTATATATATATATATATATATATATATATATATATATATATATATATATATATATTTGTCATATTTGGGCTATACACACGCACGAATATTCAAATATTACTTCCATATGTATACATGACATATATATAACAACAGTATTATTTCATATATACATAAATATATATGACAACAGTACTCCATATATATATATATATATATATATATATATATATATATATATATATATATGGAGTAATTGTTGTCATATTTGGGCGGAAGCTGGTGCTATCCTCGCTCTAATGTCTCGATAGAGTTCAAAAAGTACCTTATTGACGCCAGGAATTATTTTCCACCTTACTACCTCCTCTCTCTCTCTCTCTCTCTCTCTCTCTCTCTCTCTCTCACACACACACACACACACACACACACACACACACAGGCTGGATGTGACGAACCTCCCGCAGCCCAATCGCCACTACCATGGAAAGTGCTCGGACGAAGTCCATTCTTTGGTTACACTAGGTCTAAATTTCATGGCCTAGACCCGCCATGCCACTTATATTGTAGCAAACCCCACCCATATTTCCTCCGTATTCCATCGGTGAGAAGTCAGTTTCACTCGAACAGATTCTTCTCGCAAACAACTGCCCTATGGAACCAAATTTTTTTCTCTGATCACGACAATCTTAACCTGTTCAAGTTTAGAGTTAACTGTAATGAAATGTGTATTTGCATCATTTTTTAATTGTCAGAAATATTTAGAGAGTGTAGTGCAGTTTTTGTATTTGATATTGCCTAATGACTTGATAGAAACGAAATTTCCAAGTATTTTCAGTGGAACCAAAATAAAATTTAACATCGTTACCGTAATGTATGCTTGCTCGGTATATAATATTATCAGTCATACACTAATCGTTTAAGGGACAGATTATACTTTTCGGCAATTGCATTTTTATTTAAAAGAAAAAAATAAACGTTCACATTGTTGGAAATATATTTATTTAATATCATGCTGTTATGTTGGGATATAGATTTATCGATGTTATTATCGCAGCTATAGCTGATCCTAGCATTATTTTTGTTAAGAATCTTTTTTAGTATTGGTTAAAGTGCTTATGAATTAATTTTAGGAAAATTCTTCCGATATTCGTTTGAACATTATGATTAAAAGATGGATTAAACCATATAATGTTACGTTTACGGTGCTTCTATTTATTTTTACCTCTGTTTTTTTCTAAATGCTTTAAATTTACTTTAAATTTAATTTAGTACAAAAGCCTTTATATATTTAATTTCAGTATTATCAAATATATTTCCTAACTGCTGGAGATAATCTTGCACTGATTGATGTAAATTATTTAGAATTTTATGATGGCATTTTGAGTCTTTACTAACGTTTCTATGGTTATATAGATCTTTCGTATATGTTTCGTAATAACCGTAACAGTATTGCAGATTTTTCTTTGGATCTTATCAAGGAGCAGGTAAATAGCAGGGACACTGGACCTATGGGGAATCAATATTTTAAGCATAGATGAATGGTAGACTTATATACATGTATATGTACAGTTTACGAAGGATAAATTGTCCTCTAAATTACGCAAAAAATGAAAATAACACTGACATCTCATTTTAACCGACATATTTACGAAAATGACACAATATCTTGAAATACTAAAAAGTAAATTTATTCAATAAAATCGCCATTGGCTTCAACATCGGCCTCCAGACGACTTCAGAATCTCCTGCAACTCTTCTGGACATTTTTTATGTTGATCAATGCTGCTATAATTCTTGCTTTCAGTTCGTCTTTGGTGGTACAAGGAGTTTTGTTGGTCTTCCTCTGAATTGCACCCAACATAATAATCAAGTGGGTTGCATTTTGGGGAATTAGGTGGCCTGATGTAAGGGGTCATTTGGTGGCAGGAAATGTCTTATAGGCATGACTGGTTCTCTTGCTTGTGAGGTGTGGTGCTGAGTCCTGTTGCCAGACATAGGGTCTTCTAGCAGCGACCTTCTTGACACAGGGCAGCACTACCTCCTCAAGGTGTTTGATTTAGTCCTTCATGTTGAGTATAAAACCCTCACCAACAAATTCAGGAGTTTTTTTCTTATCAGAACGATCGGAGTGAGTTTTCCGAGCTGCCGTACTCATCTAACTCTTCCCAAATACTCTGCACAGTGATGTACTTCGGGTATCATTCAAAGAGCATCTTCATCCCTTCCAAAAAGAAGCTTTTCGATTGCTCACGAAGTCTCGTTTGCACCGCTTGCTTGTTTGGGTCCCCAATGGGTACAAACTTTACGGTATTCCATGTCATCATATAGTATGTGTAGAACCATAGCTGATGCCCACGATTGTTGCCACTTTGTCTAACGTCATTTGTCGGTTTTCTCTGATCAAAGCATCCACCTTCTGGATATGTTCATCTGTGTGTGGTGTTGAAAAGATGACCAGATCAGCTTTCGTCCTGTACACTTGTTCTTATTGCTTCAAAGCGTTCTACCCACTCCTACACCTTTCGCTGATTTGTGGTGCGTGTTCAATACTGCGATGAATTTTGATAGGTTTCGTTCCCTCTACCACAGAAAGCGCGCTACAGCGCGTAGTTCCTCGATGGTATAATCGCTGAGAGGAGCATGAACCGTTGTGTCTTAGAAATGATTAAATATATCCAAGGTTTTTATAACGCTATTAGACTCTACTTTGAACAATAAGAATATATTTATCTCTAAGTTGAAATGATGATCCCTCTTCCTGTTGTGACCTCCTGATCCAGTTTTCTTCTCTACTCTTCCCTCTTTTTTTAAACTTATTCACCGTTCTCTTGATGGTTCTAGAATGGACTTTGAATATGGAAACCAGATTTACTGAAGGCCAAAATGATCTTTTTCCTTTCACCATTGCTCAGTTGGGAAGACATAGTGGGGCTGACGCAAAACGATTTTAACCTGTTCTCTTTCTAGCTGAATAACTCAAAAGGCTTTTCAGTGATTCTTCCAAACAAATCGTGTCAAGATGACTAAACGTCTTATCTGAAAACCTGGAAAAAGAAATTCAATTAATTTAGTGGATTTTTAGATATTAACCATTTTGTGTGATCGACAATTCTGCTGTAACACGAGTTGGACAACTTTGCTCTTATACTCGGTATATATAAAGGCTAGTCATTTTCCGGGTACATTTTGTCCAGGATAATTTGTGTTTCTTCAATAGTCATAGAGTCAACCTTTGGCTTATATTCTAACTATGTTGAGCGAACCTTAGTTAAAATTTATGGAATAGAGCACGTATAATTTGGGGTGATCAGTCGTTGAACAAGGCTAGTATATTTAACCGCTCAGTCACGATGATTTGGGATTTTGTGCTAGCCCAAACTATCGACGGCTTCCTAGCAGTTTCATCGCAATTTCACTCATAGGTTTTGAGTCAATTTCTGGTTTGGTTTTCAGTAACTTCCCAACGGCACCGCATTTTGCGATCATCTACCCAGATCGATATTATTAAGAAGTCACTGACTTGACAAATCGACCATTGTCAGATTTGAACTCGGGTCTCGGGATCGGACCATTCTAAACATTCGGCTACGCGAAAGAGAATGTTCTCAACCCTACCCAAGAAGAGCATTCTGGAAAAAAAGAAAACAAAAAGACATTGATGTTTAGTGTTTCTGTTAGATTTTGGAAAGTTTGTCGATCTGAGAATTTTTCAGTACTTCCCCGTGTTATGAGACCGAGGAAAAAAAATTAAATGGTGAAGGGAAGGAGAATAATTTCTTGGCGCTTTATATTCGTAATGTTAAAGCCTGCATAAGAAGTGGAAATTTTAGTCGGGCATGTCGGACACAGTGTGATAACTGTTAAATTCTTCTTTCGTGACTGACCAGTCATTTTTTTTTTGCGTGGTTGTCGGGAAAATAAACAGATAAATAAAATGATTGAAACGCAGACAAAAATATTCAGATTAAAAATCGATGAGGGTAGCGTGATAAAAACGTTCGAACAACAACAACAAAATACAATATCCTAAATAGCAATCTGGTCGTGGGTCATCAATTTCGCAAAAGTTATTCTGGGTGAATTATTTTCTAAGTTTAACTAAGTCTGGCACAAGGCCACATGTTGAGCATCATTTGAGATACAATTCTACTACAGCAGTAACGACCGCTGAAGTTAACTTGCTGATCCCTCCTTAAAGATGAAGAAGAGACGTTCTAGAGATGGATGCGAGGAATGCCAAAGGCGGGAGCATGAGAAAGCAGAAAGGTTTAAGGAAAATGGATGCTAAAAAGGTTTCTTATGTTTAGAATCAGAAAAAGAGAGAAATTCTGGGACACATAACGAGGAAAGAAGGCTTGGAAGATCTGACACTCACAGGACATATTGAAAGTAAGGGAATGTGGATGAAACAGTATGTTACCGACTAAATGAGTTCGGGTGAATGTGTGGCCGAGCGAGGGCAAAGAGGAATGGTAAATAGTCAAACACAGCTACAACAGACAGGAAGTTGAGGAGAGCCATGATCAAGTAATCTGCCTAACGTGAGAACAGATGGCAGAGCAGGTACAAAGAAGAATGGTAAAGAGTCAAAATAATGCTTAGAGCTACAACTGACAGGAAGTTATGAAGCGTCATATCCGTATTTATTTAGTTTAGCGATGACAAACTATACTTAGCCAACGCGTTTCGTCCTCTAAGGGACTTTATCAATGTAATGTAGGATTTATTTATATATAAAATCTAGGATTTATCGAGGCATTTCAACTCAGGAATGTTCTCAAATTTAAAAGCCTTGGTAAACCAATGGCATCCTTGCATTCTATATATATATATATATATATATATATATATATATATATATATATTGTCATCCACAGACAGACTGTTTCGCTGTATCACAGCTCATCAGTGTGGCTAGACATCCGGTTGCCTCTAGCAATGATCGAAACCCGATTGAGTTGGCGTCAGTCGAGGATTCTACCACTAAGCCGTTGGCGTACGGCAGGGTTGAAAGTGAATTTTAAGTGTATTTATTTTTAGATAAACACCCAGTGACTGAGCGAACTCAATTCGATTTACCGAAGAGTCTTGCATTATTAGCAGTAATAGTCACTGTTTACAAACTCACACTTCCTCCCCAGAGAGCTCAACCGAAATAAGTTTTTCAGGAGCACATATATATATATATATATATATATATATATATATATATACATATATATATATATATATATATATATATATATATATATATATATATATATATATATATATATTAATGTAGTTAAAGTGTTGAATTTTTTTTTTTCCTTTTTTCAATTCAAAGGTTACTTTTTATCTTGACTTTCTCTAGTCAATAGTGAAAAGGTTTTTTTTTTTACTTTTCAATATTCGATAATAGACAAATAGTTTCATAGCTGATAATCAAAAACTTGAATTTAAAAATACTCAAAGGATAGATTGATGGTAAGAAAGGCAGCCATCTACTTTTCCTCCACGTGCTTGTCCCCAATCCCATGTGTTTTGTGGGGGGTGGGGAGGCTGAGTAGAAGCTGTTGTTGCTTAGCAACACTGTCTTTAATTTCACACTGTATATACATCTCTTTTAGTCGAACTGACCAAACCTAGACCGAAAGCTTCACACACCATTCACCATCCTAGACACATCTCTACCAAACTTGCTTAACCACGCACCCACCTCTTAGAAGTTCTAGCTCATTAGTTACGGTACTGAAAGACTAGTGAATACTAATAAGCACACCGAACTGAGGATTCTAAGAGCTAACAAATTTGGTTTAGTAGTCAGTGGCAGAATGCATGGTCATTGGCAAAAATACGTCAAAAAAGCAATTTACAGGTCGTTCACTAAAATCAAGCCGGTGCGGAAATTTAAATATCTGGGAAGTGTCCTGACAGAGGACGGTAAGTGTGACGCTGAGATCAGAAGACGTTTTGGAATGGCCAAAGACGCATTCCAAAAGCTAGACAGGATATTACGAGACAGGCGGATTTCTTTGGTAACAAAGAGTACTGCGCTGCTACGTGACATCTGTCCTCCTTTACGGCAGCGAACGTTGGACAGTCTCCTCACAGATGAAGAAGCTTTTTGAAATACACGCCGAATTTAATGAAGGAAATAACGTTTATTAAACATTTTCCTTCGTCCTCACTTATTCACTCACACTTTCTCACATATACGTAAACAATGATTAAATTTAATGATTCCTGAATTTTATAAGGTTTTATTGAAGGTAACATTTTCCTGATTTTAAACTAGGTACCACCACTGATTGTTTTTTTTAATCAAATCTCTGCAAGCAAGGCTGGAGTGCCACTAGTATGCAAAGGATTACAGAGAGTGAGAGTAAGAATAAAGAGGAGTGTTTGGGAAAAGGATAAAGAGAAGGACAGGGATCAATGCCAAGGCACCGGAAGATATCGATTGACATTACATTTGAATATTTGAAGATTATAGCTATCAGGGAAACAAGCGATAAGAAGGGAGTTTTACTTACGCGAGGTGCGAGATAAGAAGCTGTTGGAGTAGAAGAGGCGGTTACATTTAACCATTTCGACAGTGAAAGGGTGCGACCGAGATGCCAACCTAGTAGCACGCTTAAATTCATGCAGTTTGGGAATCAGTGAAAAAACAATTAGCATACCATGATGAAAAAATGCTCCACACCTAATAAAAAACAAAGTTTTATCATCAAAACCTTTGTTATTATTAAGAGGAAAGACTAAAGGATATTTTTATTATTAAATTATACTTCAGTATTTACATTAGTCGGACTATTGTCCTAATCTTTGTCACCATATTTATCACAACGTTTCGGCCGTTGTACGCTCCGGCCTTCTTCAGGTGGTTGGAATTTCGAACTGAACCCTTTATTTCGATCACTGGAGTAGACTGTTCTAGTTCCACGTACCATGTTTGATGGATGTCAGTTATCTCCTGCTAATTTTCGCTCTGAAAGTTCTCCACTGCCTTAACCGAGTATTGAACTCACATTCTTTGGGTCTGTCACTGGATCTAACCAACGCCTTTATCCACTGCGCCATTATACTTTTTGATCCTTTTTAGGAGGTTTGAAATTCTGGTTAAAAATCATGTTTTTCTTACGTCAGCGGCAGTTAGGGTAGGTATCGAGTTTCTGTGGAGGTACCTATTTTAAACCATTTGCGATTTTCACTAACGAAGATCATGCGTGTAAGCCTCTTTTGATTTAGAAACAGGACATTCGTAATCATTTTTTTCCTCTGGAGAAGAAAAGTGTTTTTTATTTATAAAATCATTTTTTTTTTTCAAATAAATAAATCACTTGCAAAAGTGCATGTTAATAACTGTCATCTGTAATAATATTAAACGGAGACTTCATTTTTTAACTATTCAGAAATCCTTTCCGCAAAAACATCTTTTCGCCATTTCAAAGACAGATTCTTACGCACACGGTCTTCCATAGTGAAAATGGCTGAGGTATCTTCATCGAAAATTATTTTGAATCTTTTTTAGTAGTGCCGCCTGCCTTACAATGAACCAAATCTGATGCGGCCCACTGCTCAAAAAATATGGACCGTTCCTGGTCTAGCAGATGAGATAGCAACAAGCAGTGTAAACTGTATTCCTTTTTTTATACATTCGAATTCACCCAATACGGGGCTCGAGAGTTACTCAAGCTAGAGGGTTATGTTAAAATGGTAATGTACTGTTAAGATATTAATATTGGCCTTCTAACTTGAGTGGCTCCGAGCCATGTATCGGGTGAATTCTAGTATATAAAAAATAACATCATTTACACTACTCGTTGAGATCTCATCTACTCGACTGTCTATACACTTTTAGGATTGAAAGTAAAACATCACAGGCTCTAACCGTATGCTCTAACTTAGCGATACTCAACCTTATACAACCGTTGAATAGTTTACATGTCCTAGGGAATCCCTGCATAAAATTATTATATAATTTTAAATAACAGAAGAGGTTGAAGACTATATTATAAAAACCAAGGAATTTTCAACAATATGCCGTACATGTATAATGAAATTCATTCAGTTATGTGCCATGCGTGATACACGCTTAGGTGATCATGTAGCTTTCGATACATGAATGACGAAGCAGATTTTTCCCGCAGTAGGTTGCCATTTCTTTCTGCCATCCAAGGCTATAGAACCCGGTCTGTCCTGTTATTTACACATAGCTGGGTGGGGAGAAGAAAGGATTCATACCTTTGCCAAGGGTATTAGCACGTAAATGTCTCTCCGATTCATCAATGCAAGCCGCTATCAATTACTATTCACCGTATCTCCCATAGTGAAATTGCGAATATAAAATTAAACAAGAATCACTTAAAAATTCCATTAGCCTATTTATTACTGTTTCTTGCGGAACCCCTAGCGACCTCTTGCGAAAGTAGAAAACCCCATTTGAAAAACACTGCTCTAACTACAGAACCAAACTTGTTAGCGCTTACATTTCACTGTATTCTTAGTCATTCAGTACTGTAACTAATGAGTTAGTATTTGGGTTTGGATTGTTTAACGGCACTTATAATGCCGA
Source organism: Acanthosepion pharaonis (assembly GCA_903632075.3). NCBI lineage: Eukaryota > Metazoa > Mollusca > Cephalopoda > Sepiida > Sepiidae > Acanthosepion > Acanthosepion pharaonis. The sequence goes on from CAHIKZ030003537.1 coordinate 197,080, forward strand.
AATTTAATTTTCTTGGGAGCTTTGGTATTTTTTTTCTTCAAAAATGTGTTGCCGGCATTTATTTTACTATGAAAATATACAGCTGTCATTCTTGCTAATACTTTCATCATGTTTTGACCCCCGTTTTTTGGGGGGGTGGGGTAACTATTTGCCCATAGCGGGTCAGGGTAGATCTGGGAACAATAGCAATTAAGAGGTGGTTCCACGCTTCTCAATACCTCCCAGTCAAAAACCTTGCCGCCGGATGTAGTTTATCGTCATACCCAGGACGTAATGTGTTAGTATGTGATATGTGTGGCATGTGATATCAATGGAAGAGGAGGTGGTATTAAGTGAATATTATGGGGATAGGGAGGATAGATAACGATTGACCCATGACTTGACGATTGTTGTGATTCAGGGAAGCATCTATCCGGAAGTTTGTTTTAAGTGGCTGTTCTTGGGAAAAAAACTGTTTGAGTCGAAAGACTACGGGTGCTGACAACCATGATTAACAGTTATTTCATGTCTCTATTTTTTGTCGTTTTTTTTTTTTGTCCGTGTCTTCTTATTCTCTCCCTTATCCTTTCTAATCTTTTCCGTCCATGTTTCTTTTTCTAAAAAAAAAAAAAAAAGAAAAAAAGAAAGAAGGCATGAACAAAAATATATTTCGTTGCTTCCTGTCTTCTAACTTTGTTTTCTTCTCTTGATATCAAGCAGGGTGCCACGAATTAAAAAGGGAAACTATACCAGGGGTTAAAAGTTGAAGGACTTAAATCAGATAATTAACTTTGAAAGATTCTTGATTCTATATTTTGACAATCTCTAACTTTCGTGTCGGCAATAAAACGTTGTGTCAAAAGGACGCTTTTTCTTTGACATCGCTATTATTTTAACTACGTTCGTTGTTTTTTGTGTTAAAAACGATGATCAATAAATGGGAGTGAGTCTAACATGGCCGTTCGCCCTTAACGTCGTCAAATACGGTAATATCAGCTCATAATTGCCACAGATGAAACAGATATTACACACCGATCCAAGACAGAAAAGCATAATGGTCTACGTAAAACCGAATAGCATCATAATATAGATTTACATAATTTATCCATTAAATATGTCTGTTAACATCAGTTATCGTATTTTCGGATGCATAAAAAAATTATAGAAATACATTTTTAGAAGAACGGCTAAGTTAATTGGTTGGTAAAGTGTTTCGTTTTTTGAGTTGCGCAAATTATGGTGACATAGTCATGTGATTAAAAGTATTTTTTTAGATAGCTGGAGAGATTTTACACAATATGTGCGCAATTTTTGCACAATATGTCAAGATAAATGTTTTTTTTTTTAATTATTTTTAATCTTTTTACATTTATTGCATACGTTAAGTATATTCTGCTTACGGTGACTTATGAAAGATGTGTGCTCAATACCAACACGTCAGAGACTTTTGCAGTGGCAAGTAAAATGGATCGAATTATGCTCAGTATCCCCTTACGTGATAGGAAGAGCAACACCTGGATTCGATATCAGTCTAGAGTGAAGGTCATAATCAAGGGTGGACTTACATAGGACGGCCATATCTCTCGTCTCGGAGGCAACAGGTGGAACATTAGAGCAACAGAATGGACACCAAGATAGTGGGAAGTAACTGGGGGGGGGCGACCAAATGTTGTATATCCTCTTCGTTCTGAGGAGCTCTTGGTTACTGCGCCAATTAACTCAATGCTATATCTTCTCTTTCTTCTCGAGGCAAGATATTTTTGTGTCCGTAGATGAAAAAGAACTTGAATAAAGCGAATTTTAAACTTAAGTATTTTATTAGCGTCGATGTTTACATCTTCTAACTATCCAATGGGGCCGCTCTCTCACCCAACTGGGAAGAAGAACTAGTCACAACAGAGAACATGTCTATATTTTATGACGGTTTAGACTCGAATCCCTGGAAAAAAAAAATTTCTCTCTAAAACTCCCGCCCTCGTTCAGCCAATCAAAATCAACTTCCTTTGTTGTGTCTCGCATCTCATCTCAGATGTCAAACTGAAGAAGTCCGAGCAGAGGTAGAATTTTCTAAAAAATAATAGTCTGTTAAACTATTATTTAACATAAAGGTAAGATGACGCAACAATCTAACCTGATACTTCGATTCCACATCACCCAGTATAGCTAGAGATAAGATTTGGTAAAAGTCAAGCAAAGAAGGGGTTCCTCTAATAGAAGTGAGAAGGCTCTGGATTTGAGTTTGGTCATACATTATAATGAATAATACCGTACACTGCTGATAGTGCAATAATTAATATTTATTTCATAGAATGTGAATATTGCAACATTGCATTCTTTAATCTCAGTCTGTTCTCGGTCCAGCTTAGAAGTAGAAATCAGGCAGATACTACACTCTGATCCTAGTTTTTAAAAAGGGCACAACAATTGTACAATAAAAAGCAGGATAACAGTATAGATCTGTCTATATTTCTGAGATGAGGTACTATGTACACTATTTACATTATTCGGACTATTGTCCTCATCTTTCTCGCCATATTTATTACAACGTTTCGGCCCTTCAGTATCTGTCTATATTTCTGAGATGAGGTACTATGTACACTATTTACATTATTCGGACTATTGTCCTAATCTTTGTCGCCATATTTATTACAACGTTTCGACCTTTCATTATCTGTCTATATATCTGAGATGAGGTATTATGTACACTATTTACATTATTCGGACTATTGTCCTCATCTTTGTCACCATATTTATTACAACGTTTCGGCCCTTCAGTATCTGTCTACATTTCTGAGATGAGGTACTATGTACACTATTTACATTATTCGGACTATTGTCCTCATCTTTGTCGCCATATTTATTTTAACGTTTCGGCCCTTCAGTATCTGTCTATATTTCTGAGATGAGGTACTATGTACACTATTTACATTATTCGGACTATTGTCCTCATCTTTGTCGCCATATTTATTACAATGTTTCGGCCTTTCATTATCTGTCTATATTTCTGAGATGAGGTACTATGTACACTATTTACATTATTCGGACTATTGTCCTCATCTTTGTTGCCATATTTTTTACAACGTTTCGGCCGTTGTACGCTCCGGCCTTCTTCAGGTGGTTGGTTAGATGCCGTGACAGGACTCAAAAAGTGTGAGTACAATACCCAGTTAAGGCAGTGGAGAACTTGGAGAGGGGAATTAACAGGAGATAACTGATAACTGACATCCATTAAACGTGGAACAAGAATAGTCTACCCCAGTGAGCGAAATAAAGGGTTCAGTTTGACATTCCAACCACCTGAAGAAGGCCGGAGCGTACAACGAGCGAAACGTTGTAATAAATATGGCGACAAATATGAGGAAAATAGTCCGAATAGTGTAAATAGTAACAGTATAGATATTTATAAGAGACGAGACGTAGCAATATAGCAAATGCGGCCTGTGCTTAGAGGGAGACAAAACTGTTATTCAATAAGCGAATGTAGAAAATAAACCCAGAAAGCATCTAAATTAGACATGAATGAGTAAGAAAAACGATTCACTAGGAATTTACTCTTCAAATACGTCACTGAGCGACGCAGGAATGTAAATGTTATATGTCAGCCTATTTCAGGAAATAAATATTGGAAGAACCTCTACACAAGCATCATAGAACTAATTTTCATAAACGCCAACATACAGATTGAATATTCTGGTTTCGGTTCGAAATTCAAACGTATATCACCTGAAGAAGGCCGGAGCGTACAACGGCCGAAACATTGTGAATGCGACAATAAACATGAGGACAATGTGAAGAGTGTAAATAGCTACAATACCTCATCTTAGAAATATAGACAGATGTTTGAGAGAATTATTTACGATTTTGAAATTCACTCATGGACAAGAGGCTGTTAGCAAATAAAAGAATATCTGTCATTTACAAGTGACCCAGTAGGTCTGCATCAAAAGGTCTAGGGGAGGTGAAGAAAAAATGGTTGTTAGAAAAAAAGAGAGTTGTAGGGAGGAGGGTCTCATTAGAAATAGTTAATGACTTTTTCTTTTTTTTTTTTTGTAGTAGGGAATTTATAAAACTCTTTGAAAAATCTAAGTTACTTACACGCACAGAACACATAATCTTTACAAAGAACTAAGTTAGCATAAGATTTTATGGAGAAAGAGTGACTGGCCGTGGTTAAATGTAAATAAATGGCAGAAGTGCCCAACAAATAGAATTAACAAAATTTGCAATAAGCAATAACCCCCCTCCAAAAAAATGGAAAAAAAAAAGAAAAGAACAGGACAAAAAATAATCTAAAGCAAGTAAACAATATATGCAAGACAAAGCAACAGTAATCTGGCAAAGCAACGGCAAAAAATTCACAAACTAACAATTGGTGTTGACATATAAGAGCAAGGCCAGATAAGCGAGCGTAGCGTTCTGACTTTACGACAAGACAGACCGGGACTGTGTCATATGAAACCAAGAACCAGCTTATTTTATTGGCTAGGAAGAATTCCCAGCATGCATTTGTGTGCTTCTGTCTATAAATTGGGGAGTGTAAAGTGTTTTGTAGCTATTCCTAAGCAGATTGGAACCAACAAATTCATTTTTATCCGAAAGTTATTTTAGTTGTTGATGACGTTCTCAGGTTAGGACGTGCCGCACGCTAGCCAGATCAGTCAGCCGACATAGCCACGATGTTCGTTAGGCGGCATCTCATCTAATGGCATCTAAGAATAGCCGAAATGCATAAGACTGCTCATGGTGAGAGATTAGTTGTTCTGGAATTAAAGTATACATAATACTAAGAGTTTTCAAATGAGGGTGGGAAGGAAGGGCCGGGGCTTAACCTGGACGCCAAGGAATCGGCAGCAAGAAAAAAAGTTTGGGAACCCCTTTGCTGTTACATATCAAACTTCAAGATGAGTTCTTCAACTACGAACAGAAACCTGGTTTCACATCTAATATCTTTTCTTTTTTTTTTTTTTTTCATTTTAAAACATAATCCAGCATTTGGTTTACTGGTAGACAAATTATGGTCTCGATCTCAAATCTTGATGCAATCAAATCCCTCTACTCATTTAGAGTAGTCCATCTACCAATGTATTTATTTTTCTAATGGTTTCTTTTCTCGCACTTCTCGGCTGTGGAACTCTCTTCCGGTTTCTTGTTCCCTGCCGCCTACAATCTTCAAAAATTTAAATGCAGCGCTAATCGCCATCTTCTGTCTACTTGAATACTGTTCTTTTCGCCTCACGAAAGTCTTCTGATTCTTTTTCACACCCAGGAACTCCTTGAATGTTAGTGGCATTATCGCCTTATTTGGGGGGAATTGATTGAAAAAAAAATTGCAATTTGCTCCTTGCCTTCAAAATCCATCAATATTATCTATTTATTTTTGTAATCATTCATAAACTAGCTGTTTATGATATCATAGGTAGGATATATTAAATACATCAAATATTTTTATTCAGTTTAATGATTACAGATATGGTGACAGCAAATTCTGGTGACAGGAACAAATAATCTTATAAAAGCCAAGCCAATGATATTTCTTGTTTGTTAGTAAAATGAAACAGGAGAGGAAAGGGTTAAACAAGAAGCTGTGTCTGTGTGTTCGCGTCTGCAGCTGGAAATATTTACTACTACTACTACTACTGCTACTTGTACCAATGTGACTGCTGCTGATGGTGTTAATTATGTGTTAGTAGTAGCACAGGGCGAGACAGGAGGATTTCTTTGGTAACAAAGGAAAAATACTGAGCTGTTACGTGACATCTGTTCTTCTTTACGGCAGCGAATGTTGGACGATTTCCTCAAAGATGAAGAAGAGACTCGAGGCGACGGAGATGTAGTTCTACAGAAGGATGGTAAGGATATCATGGACCGAGCATGTGAACAACGATGAGGTCCAGGAGAGGATGCAAACAAGGAGAAAGCTTATATTGAAGGCTGGAGGTTCTGGGACGCATAATGAGGAAGAAGGGCTTGGAGAATCTGATACTCACGGGCCGAATAGAGGGAAAGAGAGACAAGGAAAAGCAGCGTGTGACATTCATGGGGTACTTGAGCAGGTGGCTTCTTGGCTTTAATCCCTGTCAATGTTATATATCTAAGGTGTACTATTTATCTAAAATCATTACTTTTTTGTAAGCATTTCATCTCAAGCAAGGACACTAGTGCGCTAGGGTTTACAGAGAGTGAAGGTAAGAAAAAAGACTGGGTATAGCAGAGATTGAGGAAAGAATAAAAAAAGAACGGGGATCATGGCATCAGAAATTGACGATTGACGTTTCATTTAAATTTTTGAAGATTATAGTTATCGGGAAAGCAAGTAAGAGGAAGGGAGTTCCACTGTTAGGAAGTGCAAGAGAAGAAACTGTTGGAGTAGAAGAGGCGGTTACATTTAACTGACTCGACAGTAAAAGTGTGGGACCGAGATGCCAACCTAGTAGCACGCTTAAATTTATGCAGTCGGGGCATCAAGGAAAATAGCTCGTCAGAGGAAAGCCATCTTACGTCGGTGAGAAAGTGACTGGAGTCGAGATGCCATGTCAGGACCGATCACATTGCATATTGGATTTTGTCGAGAACCTAGAGATGAACAGCGAGGGCACCAGACCATATACGGGCTCGGGAAACCCACCTTAAATTCGGCCTTGTGCCATATGCAACCCTCGTTGGGGGGGGGTTAGATACCAGACCATATATGGCAACAGTATTCCATACATGGACGAATGGTAGATTTGTAGATTTAAAGGATGGTCTCAGACTAGAAAAACCTTCTGGCATGATACAAAGAACCAACTTTCCTTGCAATAGATGCAGCTATTGATTCAATGTAGTTTTTCTACCTTATGTCAGTGGAGAACGTGAGGCCAAGAAGACGCAGTGAGGCGCTCTCGGGAAGTCGAACATCAACCATCCTGATAGGGCACAGGGAAGTTTCTCTATGGTGGCTAAATGGAGAGCAGTTTCATTTTGGAGGCATTAAAGTTTACAAACCATTTCCTGTCCCAATCAACCTCTAATTCGAAGTCTTTTTCGATACGAACGTCCAGGTTAATTTTGTCAACATTGCCGGATTTACTATTGAGACAGGAGTAAATGGTAGTGTCGTCTGCATAGATTTCTACTTGAGAATTGATGACATCAGAAAGATCATTGATGAATATCAGAAACAGTGTAGGACCCAGGATAGAGCCTTGGATGAAAGGAACTGGAAGAGAACCTGTTCAGGACGACCTTCATTTCCCGATTTGATAAGAATGTATGGATTAAATCATATAATCGTCTTGTAATATCGTAGCCCTGAAGCTTACGTAGAAGGTTCGCATGAAAAACCCTGTCAATCGCCTTAGAGATATCTAGAGCCACAGCTCGAGTTTCGCCGGTATTATCAAGAGCTTGGTATACAAATTCAGTTATGGCCGTAAGCACGTCAGCGGTAGACCGGGCAAAATGGAAACCATATTGTTTGTCAGAAGAAGTGATTCCTGTGGGCTATAGCGGCTGAGCAAGCAGATGAGAACCAAGAAGTTGAGGGCGATTTAACTTACTATTTCCTCGCTGGGAATAGCCAGGTATTGAACTCAGAACTCTTTGGGTCAAGTCATCGGATCCAGCGCACGCTTTTATTCACTGAGCCCTTGAGGATCCAGTAACTTGATCCAAAGAGTTGTGAGTTCAATACCTGGCTACTGCAGTGGTGAAAAAAATACTTGGAGAGTTGATTTAAAGGGAGACAACTGAGACATCCGGAAGAGGCATAGCACGTGGAACTAGAACAATCTACCCACCCCGGCCGGTGAAATAAAGGGTTCAGTTCGATTTATCAATCACCTAAAGAAGGCCAGGGCTTACAACGTCGGAAACATTGTATTTATTTTCAATTTTTCTGGTTGAATTGCACACCTATATTGCATATGATACACTATTTTAGGTTACAATAAAATTTGTATTTTATATCAATACTACCTTATGAAAATTGAGATGTAATAAAGTGGGAGATCGCCGTATCATAGATTTTAGTGGGTGCGTGCCATAGATTCGAGGGGAGGGACGGAGACACTTTCAACTGCCCTGTTCAATTCTTCAGCTTCCTTACTATTCTTACTACTGACCCACATACTTTACTAATACTCCACCATTTCCTCGTTTATTTGTAATTATTTTTTGAACTAGCAACCTAAAGGTTTTATGGAAATAACGATAAAATGGTTTTACCGCCAAATATTGCACTATTTACCTAAATATTTTCGTAAATTTCAATCCTCAGTTTGTTGGGTACAAATCTTGAAAAACAGAATTATTTTATGCAGTGTAACCCGGATATAAGAGACCCGGATATAAGAGAAACCCGGATATAAGAGAGATTGTCTCTGGTGCCAAATTAGAGCCTGTGTTAATGTATATATAATAGACCAAACCCGGATATAAGAGACTTCTTCTCCGGTCCCGACAACTCTCTTATATCCGGGTTAGACTGTATGTATATATATATATATATATATATATATATATATATATATATATATATATATATATATACAGTGTAACCTGGATATAAGAAGACCTGGATATAAGAGAGATTTTCTCTGGTCCCAAATTAGAGCCTGTGTTAATGTATATAAAATAGACCAAACCCGGATATAAGAGAAACCCGGATATAAGAGACTTCTTCTCCTGTCCCGACAACTCTCTTATATCCGGGTTACACACTGTATTATTAATATTATATTATGTACCTCCAAAAGAAAACGATTATCTAAGTTTAAACCGCAGTTAAAAAATGAAAATTTTTTTTAACTTAATTTTAGTTTTAATTCAAGCTAATAGATTCAATTCAATATTTTCAATAAGCAAAATATTTAGGTATATTCGGTCGAGTTAGCTCAGACATTCATAAGTCAATCATGCCAACCACTGCAGTCCTGCATCAAGGTCAGGTCATCGGGGAGGCATTCTATGTCATGCCTGGTCAATGTATGTGGTTGCTGGGTGAGCAACTTGTCTTGCTCCATGACTAGATAGCCAGCGAAATACTTTGGTGTATTTCAAACCGAATTTAAATTTGTTGGAAGGTTTTCTGCTTAAAATAAATAATAAATTTGTTCAAAATATTTTTATTAAATATAGATGTCCATAAACGAAATTATCAGACAATAAGAGAGGTTCCTATAAATTAAGAATTTATTGATAATTTTCTAACATTTCCTCAACAAATGTCTTAGAAATTAAAACTATAAAAAGAAACTCCTAAAATTTAATAAAATATTAAATTGCTTAAAAAAGATTATGTACTTATGGGTTTATTATCGCTTCGTTTTAAAACGCGTTTCTTGTGGGATTATCTGTTGCCGCCTTTTTAAAATCTGTTTCTTGTGAGTATATGTTGCCGGCTTTTTAAAATGCGTTACTTGTGGGGCCAATTTGTGATCTTTTATAAATTAGATGTGGTATTTACAATGTTTTTTAATTAATCGTTTTTTTCTATTCTTTTTTCAGACTGCTAAATGAATCTTTGGGACAGTATATTTTTACACATCTGTACTTGTGAAAAAGTTGGAAAATTCATTTAAAAAGGCGGTGACAGATAATCCCACAAGAAACGCTTTTTAAAAAGGCAGCGACAGATAATCCCACGAGAAACGCATTTTAAAAAGGCAGCGACAGATAATCCCACAAGAAACGCTTTTTAAAAAGGCAGCGACAGATAATCCCACAAAAACGCTTTTAAAAAGGCAGCGACAGATAATCCCACAAGAAACGCATTTTAAAAAGGCAGCGACAGATAATCCCACAAGAAACGCATTTTAAAAAGGCAGCGACAGATAATCCCACAAGAAACGCATTTTAAAAAGGCAGCGACAGATAATCCCACAAGTACTAAAAATTATAATATTCTCATTCTGCCTGTCTGTTTCTTTTCTAGCATATTCTCCATTTTCCTTGTCAGTTGTGATAATCTACACTTTCTTCCCTCGTCTTTTTAACCGCGATCTTTTTTAGTTTTCATCCTTATCGACCCTTTCACATTCTTCTATTTACAGTTTTTCATCATCCCAAATATTCTTCTTCTTCTTCTTCTTCTTCTTCTTCTTCTTCTTCTTCTTCTTCTTCCGCCATTTTCTTCACCACCCTCTCCTATTTTCACGGATGACCCTTGTTTCAGGGCCTTTTTCATCGCATTAACTCTGATTTCGTTTACCTTTTCACGACCCCCACCTCGTCAAAAAGCAACGACCCGATTCTTTCTTCCGTGTTCTCCTCTACTGCTTTATACTCCCCTACAAAAAAAAAAACTAGTCTGTAAACCAGCAGACAGGCCAAGTCATCGACCATCTGGAGGCATTCTCAGGTTTCTTTATAACCTTTTCCTTTGTACACAAAGTGCTTAGTCCCGACAGACGACCGCGTCGACTTGCCATTCAATTTTAATCCCGGACAAATTTTTCTAACCCGTGTCTGAAATAAGCGGACATGTTTACACTACATAAAGGAATTGATATTTCCTGTTCGCTTAAAAAATAAAGAAAAAAAATACTGTAGATAATGCTATTTGAATTTGATCGTTTTCGAATATACCTGCCTGCTGAAACTGCTAGCCAATCTGTTGCAAAGACGCCTACTGAGACATATTTGATGTTTGTTCAACACCAGGAGAGTCAACCTATGGTTTATACTGCAACTATGCTGAGCGGTTTCCGGGAGAGAACGCATAATCTGGCGTGATCATCAGTTTGAACAAGGCCAGTACTCTCACACTCTCGGTCACTATGACTTGTATCTTCGCGCTAGCACAGTCATCGATGGAACGGTTCCGTCTATTCAATTACACTCACAAGGCTTGGGTCAAGCCGTGGTATGGTTTTCGGGTACTTAACAAAGGTGCCGCGCGCTAGGATCGCCTTCCAACGTCGATATTATCAAGTCCTGACAAAGCAGCCAAGGTGAGATTCGAACTCGGGTCTCGTGGCCACAAAACGAACGTTTTAAGCACTCGGTCACACGCCCAGATTGTGAGTTTTTAAGGCACGACTAAACAATTTCAACTTGAAGGCGTTATTAAATAATCTTCGTCGCATTTTCAAATTTTTATTTTTATTTTTTACATATTTCGCTAAATATTTTCTTTTCATTTTTTTAAATATAATTTTTTTTCTTTTTCACTGAAAGATATACTGCAATTATTAATTTTTCTTTTTTAGGTTCAATTTTAGAGACGAAAACAGTGCCTGATTCGTTAAAAAGTACCTAAATGAAATGAATAAATACTAGACTTTTGAAAGTATTTAATTTTTAAGAATTACTTTATAGTCAAATAAGCTGGTTCCCTTAAAAATTAAAAAAATACTGTCATTTCTGCCCTTCCGTCCGACAAATTTCCCAAACGTCATTTGTCGATACATTGACGTAAACGTCAATTCACACCACCCAAACCAATCATCACGATGAGACAAGCTTCTCTTATTTCCAACTAATTTTTCTACTAAAAAATTAACTAATGTTTGTTTCAAATTACATTAAGTATACTTTAAATTTTCTAATTTTCCTAAAGTAACTTTTGAAAAAAAGTGTAATTGAATTTTACAAGATTTTTAAACGGAGATATTAACTTTTGTTTATAAAACTGTCAATAATAGCGGACATAATTGATTTTACGTCAATTTTGATGACTCACCCCCCCCAAAAAAAAAAACAAGATTTTTAGCTAAAATTTCGGATTAAAAATATTCAAAATATTCAAAAAATACTTTGGTCTTTCCTTTTAATAATAACATAAACATTTAGACGATAAAAAATTGTTTAATCAAGTTTAGAACCTTTTTTCCTCAGGGTATGCTCTTTTTTAGCGAAGTATTGACCATACCTACTTAAGAGATCATAAGTCACCATATTTTATATGGTTCTATGCTGAGGATACCATAAAGCGAACATGTGAGCAACGACGAGATTTTAGAGAAAATGGAGACAAAAAGGAAGCTTATATTTAACGTCAGGAAGAGACAGTTGAAATTTCTAGGGCACATAATGAGGAAAGGAGGTTTGGAAAATCTGAGACTCACAAGACAGATTGAAGGCAAGATGGATAGATGAAAACAACGCATAACATAGTGAATTTGAGTAAATGGATGGCGGAACAGGGTTTAGGAGAAATAAAGAAAAGACAAAATTTATTAAGAGCTAGAAAGGGAAGACATTATGGAGAATCATGATCGCCTACGCCTTGTGGGGGACACGGCACATAAAGAAGAAGACTATCTGTGAAATGACAACTTATTGGGAAAGCATTTTCTCGTTGCTCTCCAAACTGTTTTGAATTCAGAATTGACCTTCAACTTGACGGTTTGCCGACCAGGTAAAGAAAATAAAATCCGTTATTGTTGGATGCGTCTTATATGCAAGTTCGTCTTATAGACTGGAAAAATAAAGTAATTAATAAAGAAAACGAATTTCTTTTTCTTTTCTTTTTTTTTTTTTACATGTCTGTTGAGGGCGTAGGCGATCATGGCTCCACGTATAATTTCTTACTTTAAGTATAATTGCTATGTTTCATGCTGCTTTTCCTACGGTTAGGAATTCAGAATTGATCATCTCCTCGATTGGTTGCCGCTCAGGCCAAAAGAACCCAATCTACTCTGCTATTAATCTCGTTTTAGATGTGTCCTATATGCAGGTGGGTAGTATATGCTTGAAAAATACGGTGACATAACAATGAATTGATTGGTTTCTTGTTTTTTTATGCCGTGTCCTTTAGACGATTTTGCTTCTCCATATTTGTCTCTTTTCTTGACCATGACTTTTTAAGAAAGAAGTTGCTCGTTGCTTTCTCCATGCTTTTTAATTCAAAATTAACCTTCTCCTAGACTGGTGTCTGTCCATGCCTTGAGAATCAATCTACTATTGTCTCTACCATCGTACGGCAACCGGTGTTTCAACGAGATACGGTTGTAAGCCCTACAGAGTTTAATCATCTTTTATATAATAAAACAAATTATAAAATACATGCAGACAATCGACTAGGCTTACGGGCATATCACGTTGAAACGAAGTTAAGCAACGCCGAGCTTGGTCACTACAGAGATGGTTGAATGCTTATGAATGTCAGGTTTTAGATAAATATCACTTTTTGGATACGTATCACAAATAAAGTTTATATAATAGGAGTAGATAGGTTCGCCTGTCGTCCGGTTCGCACTCCCCCTCGGTCTTTTGAACAGGAGTAGAGGTTTATGAGTTGTTTTCTGTTTAGGATTGGGTTTCCAGTTCCTTTTAAAGTCTACTTAAACTCTTTATTTCTAACGTCTCTGCCTAAACTCTGAAATTTTATTTCCTTTTTTTCCCCTTCAATAGGGGTAGATAGGTTCGCCTATCACCCGGTTCGCACTCCTCCTTTTTCTTTTGAACAGGAGTAGAGGTTTATGACTTGTTTCCTGTTTGGGATTGGATTTCCGGTTCCTTCTAAAGACTACTTCCAAATTAAACATCTAACATCTCCGCCTGAACTCTGAAATTATATTCACTGATTAAATCTTGACCACTTCGAGTCTAGAGTTAGCCCTTATCTTTCCTGCATACGACACCACACAGTAAGTCTCTACCTTGAGAGGCTCTTGAGCCTTGTTTGAGTGAACGTTAGTAAAAAAAAAAATATCTTAATTTTTGGATACATATCACAAATAATGTTTATTTCATATTTTTATTCGTTCTTTGTTCCGACAAATAGCACGAAGATTTTGACTATAAAATTCGTTTTTATAAAAGTTTATTTTTTGTCAGGTGTGGATTACGTGCAGAAAATTTAGATCTATATTTAAAACACCCTCAATACCCAACTCAAAACTCTATTTTTACTATAATTACCCAGAGTTTAAGAACCGCTGGACGTATCGTTCTTTTTTGTTGTTTTTGTGACTCGAGCGTTAAAATGAACTCGAAATATGGTGAGTGAAAATCAATAATTCGAGAAAACAAGAATAATTGCGTCACATATATATCGAAGATATATCGACAGAGTAAATGTTATCAGATTTGGGAAAAATTATATTTTTTATTGTTCGTGGATATTATGACAGACAGACTGGGTTAGTCATAAATTATCTGAAATATGTCTTCCATTTTCATGTCAACACACAAAAAAATACAAGAAACGTACAATTATGGAGCGTAGTGAAAATATTATTGAATTATTCCCATTCTATGGAATAAATATTTACCACAGTACCATCGGTATGTGGCATAATTCATATTGTATGTAAATGTCATATAATCCTGGTTGTTTCACCGTGAGTTTGTTAGTTACATAACTCATGCCTTGTGCCCTATAATAATTTATATTCCCTGCCCACGATTTCTTGGTATAGCAGCAGCGAACAGTTTAAATCCCTAACCCTTTTGTTTACTTTCGGCTAGCCTCACTTTGGAGTAAAGCAATTAACTCACCTTGAAGCTTTATATATGCGTTGCTAGGAATAAAGGTATAAAGACAAGTCCAGTGGTGAGTACCTATTTATTTCACGCCTTTCTATTACCTCAGATAACTACCGTTTTGCCTGCCCGGGAAGATGGAAGAAAAATACGCTTTTTGGTTTTAGTGATAAAAACGAAAACATGCATAATAGTAATAAGAAAGAAAGAAAGAAAAAAAGAAAGAAAGAAAGGGAAGATAGAGGAGGCGATGATACTCTCATGCGTTATCGTGTGCTTCAGTGAAATGGAAAACCTCGTTTCCCAAAACGGAAAGTTATTCTTGAATTCGCTGTGTACGCTGCCACTGCCGTAAGATATGTTAGTGTACTTCAAATTTATTCGTAATTACCACGCATGATTAGTACTTAGATACATTCGTCATTATAATTAGTTCCTAAAAACAGAAATTACTTATGATTCAAACTATTAAATAAATCTGTATTATTATTCTGTTCAGAGTTTATTTCAAAATTTAAAATCGAACACAAATTCTTACTACGCTACATACAACCACATTATGAATCAAAATATTAAACACAATCCCATAATATTAAGTGACTAAAATTAATTTAAAATAACAAAATTTAAAAATAAAAAAATATACATAACGACTAAATAGATGAAAAATATAAACAAATAAAATAGTACATTTTAAATAAGCAAACCAAAGTTCCTAATTAAAAAATAAATTCAGTCAAGTTCCATACGTGATACACGCTTGGGCGATCATATCACTTTCGATTAATAACTGACTAGGCAGAGATTTTCCCGCAATAGGTTGCCATTGCTTTCTAAGGTAGACTGGTTGCTAACCAAAGCTATAGGAACCAGTCTGTCCTTCTATTTAACGCATTGCCGAGAGGAGAAGAGACCTAAAACAAAAGAATTGGTAAAAGTGGTTTCACACCTTCATCGACTTCTCTTTATCCCTCAGTGACCTATATAAATAAATAACAGATATTTTGAAGAAACCGACATTCTCTCACTATATAGTATTCATTCCTGTATCCACAATTTGTCCTACAAGAAAACCGTCATTTGATCTGAAGTGCTATACCACTCAGGTTCGATTCATGTCGGAGGACACATATTTTCTCGAATATTCAGTCCGGTAAATGTAATTAAATTAATTTTGATTGCTGTAAGTCATTTATCTGACTTATTAGTTATGATCAACCAGATTCCATTCCAATTGTTGGTGGTTTGATTTTAAAACATTAACTCTTATTGGATTATTTAACGTCGAATTTTGTATAACGTAGTTCGAATTCACTCTTCAGTGGTAATGGTCAAACAGACAAGCTTTACAAACCATTACTCCACACTGATTGTTGGCTGGTTGACAACATGTCAATCCTTGTGTTATTTAACGTCTAATTTTTTTATAGGGCCCCTGATGAGTTTCGAACTCACTCAGTAGCAGTGGTCAACTAGACTAGCTTTGATAAGCATTACTTCACACTGAGTGTGGGTTGATTGATTATACAAGATACCAACGATTCTTTGTTTACTGAATATCAAATTTTGTTTCGGATCGAACTCGCTACTCAATAACAACGGTTAACTTGACCAGCCTTGCTAACCACTACTTTATACCGAGCTGCATTAATGTTAGTAAAGTGACAAATATTAATGAACTATTTTCAGCCATTGTAACAATGCTTATAGTTACCCTAACTTCTAGACTAAGAAAAAGAAAACAGACATCCCGTAACCATCTATGAATCTTACAGTGAGAAATTAAGTACAGACTTTCTTTTGATTTAATTGTTCCAACTCTGCACAAGGTTGACTTTAACTCGACCATTAATGCGTGTACTTACTTAATTTGCTCTTTTCTGCAGACGAAACGTTCCAAGTTTCTCGTTACACTAGCGCCAATTACATGGCAAATTTTCAGTCGAACTATACTCGTTAGTTCCACCAGTTCAGACATTTACAACTAATTACCAACGGATTGTTGTTATCAATATACTGCCGGCCGGCAGTCCTAGCAAAATTACAAACTTGTCCATTTCCCTTTGTCTCTCATTTTGTCACGAATGCTAACTGAAAAAAACCCAGAACATGCTGGTTTAGCATCCCGATACCACTTTCTTATCAATGTTGAATTTTGTGAAAATCTGTGCAAAAAGTGGATCACAGAGCTTACCCAGCTTCATACATATTTTCAGAAAACTTAAACTTCTGATTGGTCACTTAATATTTAAATCGTGTCCCAGCAACATCGACCTAATTCTTGACCTGACAAAAATAATTCCACCAAAACCTGTCAATGCCTTTTTCGAGTCTGTCATGTCATTACGTTGATTATAAATATCAGACACGAATTCGTTTTTTCTCTTTCTTGATTTCATTCGCCTACGAAAATGTAGCCTTAAAGGAAACTGCGTTCCGATCCCCAGTTCGGGCGGACGCTATGAAAACATATTCACACACGCACACATACACGTACGTATGAAACTTTCCAAACTTCATTACAAACTTAATGACAAAGAACAGAAACTTAATTACAAACATTACCAAACATTCAACTCTTCTGAAGCTAAAAGTTTACTCAACATATTCTCAGCTATTTCATTAGTAAAAACTTTAATTCAATCAAAGGGACATAATGCCAACATTGTGTACATCATTATACAAATATAAATATTGTTGTTATAAAACCGTTTTGTGTTCCTTTTGTTGTTTCATATTTTGTGGTATTTTTTGAGTCAAGTATAAATTTAGATGCCATCTAAACTGGAAACGCAACATTTCAGTAACTCAACAAGGATTAAAAGCAGGATATAATGATCCCAATGTTTTTACATGAAACCAGTCACTCTAACACATTTGAACAACGGAAAAACAAGACTTGAGCGGACCACGTGTAAAGTTTCGCCAAACAACACTTCAACATTGAAAAAAAAACAACTTGACTGAACACGTGGGAATTTTTTCACCGACTTTCTTCTAATGAGACTGAATCAACAACAAAAGCATAACTACTTTCAAGTGACCCCCCCTTCTTCCCCCCCTTCAACGCCCCCCCCCAAAAAAAAACCAGCACATTTTCTTCAAAATATCGACAAAAATTCACAAAAAATTATTGATCACCATTCTGGAAATCAACGAAATGTGTCCTTGGACAGACTGAAGCCTGTAACGCACATTCTACATTTACGTGATTCCAAACCAAAGTAAACAACCACTATTTCACATAAATAACATGCATTTTTAAAGCTCATCTTCTGGGTGGGGGATAGATTGTTGGGGAAAATGAAATAAAATCGATAAATAAAATAACAATGGATAGTAAAAAATGAAAAATGAAATACATTTAATAAAATGATATGAGTAAAAGAACCAGAAATATGATCATCCCACTTGGATTCGTGAATCGTCGTTAGGTGGCGCTGTTGAAGTCTATAAAAAGATAACCATTCTCCTGTCGCACGTTCTTTCTCCTTTTTGCTACATGATGTGGAACCACGTGGTAATTATGTTCTCATGGGGTAATATTAGTCCCCCTGGACCACTGATAATTGAACTCATTTTTTCGCTTTCCATCTCATAACATTTGCACGTGTCTCCCAAAACCTCCATATATGAATTAAATCGAGCCTTTTTCTTTGATTGTTCCAACTCTGCGCAAGGTTGACTTGATGGCGTCCAATGCTTATAGTTACCCTAACTTCTGGACTAAGAAAAAGAAAACAGACATCCCGTAACCATCTATGAATCTTACAGTGAGAAAGTAAGTACAGACTTTCTTTTGATTTAATTGTTCCAACTCTGCGCAAGGTTGACTTGAACTCGACCATTAATGCGTGTACTTACTTAATTTATTTCATGGACCAAAAAGAAAACGGACATATTCAAGTGACATTAAGAACTTTGTTTCGCTACAGTGGCCTTAAAAAATAAATGGTTCGTGGTAGAAACCCAAGTTTCGTATGTTTCTTCATTAATTATTTACCTATGAACACGCACCCCACATATACTGTACACAAACACACAATCTTTAAAACTTCATACATGTCACCCCAGGTATACAGGATCGAATCATCCTCATTCTCTTCGTAATCCTTTCGTAAGAAGGATTTTCGCCTTAGACACCATCTTTAATAGGTTGACTACTTTGTGAAACAGACTCCCGATGAATGCCTCCTTGATGTTAATCTCTTCAAGTTTATGGTCAGCCGTTATCTATTCTATATATCCTCATAATCTGTGCCTTACGGCCATATCACGTTCAAACACCGGTTCTCGTACCATCACCGAAGTTAAGCAACTTAGGAATACCAAGTGCAATAAGATTGGGTGTGAGGGTGGTGCAATGAATATCAGCTTGAAATTGGAAATCGGGGAGTCGAGTTCAAATTCCAGTCGGGTTCGTTAAAGTCATTTACGCGCAAATACCCTTGGGAAAGGTATGAATCCACCTCTTCCACCCAGTTATGGTTTAATTAGTAGGACGTGTATCAGTAAAACTCATTATTTTCTCTACAAACTTCGTACAACCTAAAAATATTTTCTTTGTTTAAATATCTGACAAAAAGTTGATAAGCCGTAAAAAATACAAAAGAAACCCAAAAAAACAAAACAAGAAAATATTTTTTAGATTTTGTTGTAGCATACCTACGAACGATAATGGGTATATCTCCATTCACATTAATGCAGTAGTAAATACTGTATGTTGGTCTGCAGTTGGTGATTCGTCTCCAGCTGTGCTGGTTAAACTCTCTGCCTCCGCGCAGAGAGAATCCCCAGACGAGGCTTGTCTCCTGAAACAGCTACCCGACCCCGTTTTATATAATTGTTTGCCGAGCCTACGGGCTTGGATACCCTACATTAAATTCGGCCTTGTGACACATCTAACCGCGTCGGGCGGTTGGTAGATATCCTGCAGTTGGAGATTCATTGTGGAATTCACTTGACTCACTTCTAGCAGTTGACTACTTCTTCTACGCGCCGCTGGCGAATCTTATATGTGTTGTTCTTGTCCTAAGTATTATCGTTCATTACCAACCTTCATTTGATTATTCTATTCAGTAACCTTCCCTAGGTTATAACAGGTTGTAAGAACTCTGTGGAGAAAATAATGATATTAATCAATCATAATCTACACTGCCTCCACTTACATCCATACAACAACCTCGTTTTTTGTAAGCCTCTACATTGTGTGGCTCTTGGGCGTTGTGTTGGGTGAGGGAGGAATTTTTTTAACGTTTTCTGCATAAAACTGTCTAACGAACAAGGATTCACTAGCGGAAATTCGCAAATGTGCTGTTACACGTGCAGAACTAATATTTGCAGCTAAACCCACAATTCCACATTCTCGGAGAAGGATTATACTTGGTGGTTCTTTAGATAAATCTACTCAGCGTATTGAACCTGCACGCACCGGAAACTTTAAGATAACAGGGAAATGCCGGGTGATAAGTGTTGTATAATAATGCTGGTTGGCCATTATAAACAATACCACTTCTGATAAGATACGCATGACGATGGTAATGATTTCGTTGTATCGTGGCGAGGAAGAATATCAGACGACCTTCTACGAACTGAAACATTCCTCGATAAGAGGGAAGCGTTAAGTATAAATTATGCTGTCTGTTCGCGTCGTTGTGGGAGGATTTAGAGGGTTAATGCATAGAAATAAATTATTGGGAATATGTTCTAATGAGAGAGGGATAAAAAAAAACAGATAAGATCTCAGTGCTGACTGTTCATATACGTACATAGTCACATATATTATTTTAATTGTCGTATTTGTTTGCTTTCTTGCAAGAATATATCGTATCTAATGAATGGATATAATAAACCAAACACGAGAAAGCCATGTAAATGACAACGTAACCTGTTAAGAAGGAATATATTTTTCTGGTCTCTGATATACCAAAAAATGTTGTATGATTAGCAAAACTTTTTCCAGTAATTGAATTCAGAATTACAAAGAGCAGCATTGATTTGGAATGTCGAACTGAAATTACACTTTGATTTAATGGTGAAAAAGGCTATCACTATTCATTACTATGTGTGGACATGAGCGTGCATCTATCTATCTATCTATCTATCTATCTATCTATCTATCTATCTATCTATCTATCTATCTCAATGTATTCTTATCTATCTATCTATCTATCTATCTATCTATCTATCTATCTCAATGTATTCCTATCTATCTATCTATCTATCTATCTATCTATCTATCTATCTATCTATCTATCTATCTATGTCAATGTATTCTTTATCTATCTATCTATCTATCTTTCTATCTATCTCAATGTGTTCTTATCTCTCTCTCTCTCTATATATATATATATATATATATATATATATATATATATATATATATCTGTTATGGTCCAGGTTAGGACCAAGGAAGAATAACACGAACACAAGAGTAGAAATAACGAAGGTATATTACACGAAATAATAATACAAGATGTGGAAGGTGTTAGTATGACTGTCAGTCTGGTTTGGAGTGAACTACTATCGGCTCGACTCGATTCGTCCCTCTCTCTTGAGAGGCGTAGTATACATAGTGTTAGGAAGAGTTCATTCTCTCGTTATAGGTAAGGACCCATAACACTATCTATCTATCTATCTATCTATCTCGGTCTGTTCATATTTATCTATCTCATCCTGTTCCTATCTATCTATCATATTTTCTTGTGCATAATACGACTTGAGTATAATACAATCCCATAGTACAGTCATCCCTTTGTAAAGATGTTCAATGACCCCGATTCCCAGATAACAGGCATTTTCAACATATCAAATGCCTTTTGTAAACAATTGTTATCAACACGTGCGTACTTTGTGTTTTATTATCTATTGTGCTGACCCAGTGCATTTGCATTTGTGCTATTTCAAATAAGTGTATTTTTTTAAATCTGAGTAAAACATTTCTGAAACCTCTCGTGAAAATGTAAATTTTTTCTAAGACTTTCCCTTTCTCAGCCCGTTTGATGTTATTTTCTGCTGTTATAAAAATAAGAATAAAACATGGAAGCCTTCTTAAACATTTTTATCATTAAATAAATATCAAGTTTGTAGCAGTATTAGTCAAATACGAAATATACTGAATATAGACAGATATGAAGGTACCGTGCTTGTACACACACACATATGTGCGCATATTAATTTTAAGGAATTTATAGGTGTTTTACTTTTTTATTAAAATAAACGTTATATTTAGTGGGTAAATGTGTTTGAATAGATGTCTTTTATTTTTTTAACTGAGAAATTAATATCTACTGTCCTAGAGGTGGAAAGTCTTACTAATGAAAATGTGCCTTCAGATAGGAATCGAACTTGTCTACTCAAAAAAACGTGTACCTGCTAATATAACCTTTATAGTAATAAGAAATATAGGGTGTTTCATTAAGACGGATCAAAGTTATCAGTAAATAAATCGGTATTATTGGTGAAAATTTATTTATTTTTCTATCATTTAATTCATGGCAATTATGTTTGAAAAATAATATCGCCCAAATATCTTTCCAAGTCTTTGGCGGCACACCTCGCAAGTTTTTGATGACGTCTCTGCTTAGTTGCTCCTCGATCCCACCGATATGCCTTACTATCTCATCCTTCAACTGTTGAATTGTTGTTAGCTTGTTGGTATAGACCTTACTTTTGAGATGACCCCAAAGGATGAAACCTAAAAGCGTCAAGTCGCACGATCATGACGGCCAGTTGTTTTCGCTGTTTCGAGAGATGATGCGACCTAGGAACTTCTCATTGCATTTCTGTTTGAACGTCTATTTTCGTAATAGGCTTCAATAACTTTAACACGTTGTTTGTATGAACAAACACAATGTGCAATGGGGATTAGCTAGACTGGCATTCTCGGATTCAAGTACGCCTTTTACCTATATATATATATATATATATATATATATATATATATATATATATATATATAGTTACTCATATACGTACGTTTACAGTATGACTCAGTTTCATGGCTTTGCCAATCATCAGGTAAAAAATGTTTTTGTAGCTGATGATTGGCAAAGCCATGAGTAATACTGTAAATGTAGGTACATCTGTAACTATTAATATATACTTTATAGCTCTATTAAACTGTTATTTGCTACCCTGTATGTGTACGTAATCTTTCATATATATGCTTGATCGTATCTTTTGTTTGAAAAATTTCTACATCTCTCTCACACACACATACACACACACACTCTCTCTCTCTCTCCATATATATATATATATATATATATATATATATTATTGATATATATATATATATATATATATTCTGATATATATATATATATTCTGATATAGATATATCTGACCTCAAACTCCCACCGCTGTAAAATTGCTTGGTAGTTGTTCATATGAAATCTTCGCTTATTATTCGACTTATATTACCAACGAGGTTTTATCAATTTACCGTTGAATTGAACTAGATGTGTGTGTGTGTGTGTGTGTGTGTGTGTGTGTGTGTGTGTGTGTGTGTGTGTGTGTGTGTGTTAATGCTCTAACCTTGATACCAGGCACTTTATTGCAATGACTGCTTGCCTCAAATCCTTTTCTATCTCAATACCCCATTGACTGTCAGCATTTTTGGCTTCATGCTATCTTTGACATCTAAATGATATATATATATATATATATATATATATATATATATATATATATATATATATATATAATGCAGTGTTACATTAGAACATGCACATGCCTACTCCAAAACTGTACATCTTCTTTCAACGTTAAAAATCTTTTTAACGTTTCATGAGATTGGTAATCATGATGCTACACTATATATATATATATATATATATATATATATATATATATATATATATATATATATATATAACTTTATAAATTAATAAATATGTCGGAATAATAAATACAATCCATTAATTCTTTAGAAATTTCTTTGTCAAAGTTTCGGATAAGGAACAAAGATATAAACTTTCAAGAAAAATAATCTGAGCGAAGATGGTGTGCTTCCTTTTTAAAAGAGAAAACAGCGCCTTGCTAAACAGTGGCGGATAAAACGGTGCTATCCCCTACAAAGGGAACACATGTTCGATCCCTGTAGGAGAGCACATGTTCTTTAAGAATATGTCTTCTCCTACAGGGATCTTTAATGAGCATGAAGATAAACATAATAACTTGTTTAAAAAAAGTGGAATGGCTATTACAAAGATAATATGCACTATAATAACATTTGAAATAATAAAATGTCAGTTTAAATATAAATCCATTACTTCTTCTTTATACATATATACATGTGTGTGTGTGTGTGTGTGTGTGTGTGTGTGTGTGTGTGTGGTTGTAACCTAGGGAAGGTTACTGAATAGAATAATCAAACGAAGGTTGGTAATGAACGATAATACTTAGGACAAGAACAACACATAAAAGATTCGCCAGCGACACGTAGAAGTAGTCAACTGCTAGTATTGAGTCAAGTGAATGCTACAATGAATCTCCAACTACGAGATATATACCAACTGCCCCACGCGGTCAAATGTGGCACAAGGCCGAATTAAATGTAGGGTATCCGAGTCCGTAGGCTCGGCCAAAAATTCCCCGTAGACCCCATGTAAAACGGGGTCGGGTAGCTGTTTCCCGAGACGAGACTCTGCCCTTTGACTGGGGATTCTCTATGCCTGGAGGCAGTGTGTTTGACCAGCACAGCTGGAGACGAATATCCAACTGCAGACCAACATACAGTATTTACTACTCTATTTATGTGCAATGGGGACGTACCCATTACCGTCTGTAGGTATGCTACAACATATATATATATATATATATATATATATATATATATATATATATATTCTGTGTGTTCTTTAAGGCTAATGTTATTGAAGAAAATTGGCATTTTGTATCGATTAAGTTTATTGATCGAATTTTCCAAATTATGAATAATCCTGCTCAGATAAGGAGGAAATTTCATCAGAAATTGGCCAAAGTTCATTTCAGACGAAATATAGTCCCTGATGATGGTCGAAAGCTTGAACTATAATTATTCCGAAATGAACTCTGGACAATTTCTGACGGAATTTCCACTTTATCTGAGAAGGATTATTCGCAATTGGAAAAATCGACCAATAAAATTATTCATATAAAATATATGTTGTTTTTAACACACACACACACACACACACACACACACACACACACATATATATATATATATATATATATATATATATATATATATATATATATATATATATATAAGAATAGATTTTTCATTTATTAATCTGACATATTTTAATTTATTGTTTAAATGTTATTGTTTTAATGGATGCCCAATAGAGTAAATGCTCTTTTTATTTACAAATTACGATTTTTCAAGTAAGATTTCTCGAATGTTCTGGTCGGTCGATTAAATAAATAAATATGCTGTTTAATAAATAATCAGAGCATCTGCTCAAATATTGGTATCCATTAAAAAAATAAAACATCTATCTATCTTTCTGAATATCTATCTATATCTTTCTCTCTCTCTCTCTCTCTCTCTATATATATATATATATATATATATATATATATATATATATATATATATATATATATATATATAGATGATAGATAGATAGATAGATAGATAGATAGATAGATAGATGTTTGCGCTATGTGTGTATGCACCCGTATGTTTCTATCTCTGCATGTGTGTAGGCGTTAAGATCGTCAAGATAATTACTGTCAGGATGAAATGAAGGGAAATCGGGTGTCCTTTCCTTTGCTCACCAAATAAATTGTACGGGGTAATTAATTGTTGAAGAGTTGGTTAGTGTAGTTTGTGAAACGTAAAACTAGCAAATGAGTGCGTACGCTTTTAGATAAGGGTAGATAAGGGGTGGATCAGAAGAAAGGATTCCAAGGGTAAAACTAATTAGGTGCGGGATTGGGTTTGAATAAAGAAAAACTGATTATTCTTTGGCGAATATACGTGTGCGTATATGTGTGAGTTCATGAGAAGTGTGTCTGCATAAGACATGCAGACACAGGCAAATGTATGCACTGGGATGAGGGTAGAAGCAAAGAATACAGGAGAAAAAGCAAAATAGATTTTGTGTAAGGGAGATGAGAAGAATGAGAATATCGAAAAAGAGCGTATTAAAAATGGAAGGAAGGAAAATGTAAAATAAATGGTGGACAAATGAAAAAAAAAAGAGGAAAAGAAAAAGAAAAAAGAAAAAGAGAATAAAGAAAAGATAAAAGAAAAGAAGAGAGAAAAGAAAAAGAAAACGAGAAAGAAAAAGGAAAATAGCAAAAAGAAAAGAAAAAGAAAATAATGAAAAATAAAAACAAAGAAAAAAACAAAAAACGAAAAGAAAAAGGCAAAAAGAAAAAGGAAAAGAGAAAGAAGGGAAAAAGAAAAAAACGAAAAAGGAAAAAAGAAAGAAAAAGGAAAAAAGCAAAGAGAATAGAACAAGAAAAGAAGGAAAATAAAATAAGGAAAAAAAAAGAAAAATTAAAAA
Source organism: Acanthosepion pharaonis (assembly GCA_903632075.3). Lineage (NCBI taxonomy): Eukaryota > Metazoa > Mollusca > Cephalopoda > Sepiida > Sepiidae > Acanthosepion > Acanthosepion pharaonis. Next base: position 222,972 of record CAHIKZ030003537.1, read on the forward strand.
AAGACAAAAAGAAAAAAGAAAAAGTAAAAAAGAAAAAGAAAGATCTGGAGTAAAAAAGAAAGTGAAAAAAAAGCAATAGAAATAGTCTGAGAAGCAAAATAAAAGACAATTCGCATGTATGTTCGGTAAATGGAACATAATTCGAGGTTCAAACCAGAAGACAAAATGGCGGACAAAAAACGAATGAAAAAAAAACCCCGGGAGGGTAGGATAGATGTTATAAGGAGCAAATAGACGACGAAAGAAGAGGAAATAATTAAATCTTGACGATACTTGTATTTGGTATACGAGAAAAAAAAAAAAAATGTGTGGCAGGGTACAAAATGTTATTATTGCTTTAAAAACGGACATTTTTTAAAAGAATATATTCAAATAATCTATATAAATCAAAGCGATAATAAGAATACAATATGTCCCCGGGTTACGACATTTGCTACCTACGATGATTTGTGGTTACGACGCAATCTCCATTAATCTTGTTTCCTGGATGTACGCCATATTGGATTGTGTGCATTCGCTCGCTTTCGTTTGTGTTGTGTTTGTGGAAGATTATTGCTTTTCATTATATCCCCCAAGCATAGTGTAACATCTTCTGATGGCGGCCCTTCAAAGAAAAGAAAAGCCATCACCATGGAAGTGAAATTAGACATTGTTAAACGTTCTGAAAAGGGAGTAATAACGACGAACACTAACCGGTTGCTTGTTGCTTACTGTCTTGATGTTTATTATATAAACATGTCATAGAAATATGTTGCTGTGTGTTAGCTTATTACTTGACTATTGCGTTAGTATAGGTGAGTGACGTAAGTGTTTATTTACGCTAAATCGCGGGCACGTTCCGACTTAGACAGAAAATCGCGTTACGACGCTTCGTAGGAACGGAACTCTGTCGTAAGTCGAGGACCCCTGTGTATGTATAGTTATAAGTATACCTATGGTACAAATATGTTAAAACAAAAGGAAGGAAGGGTAAGGATAAGAAAAATATTACTCACCCTAAAATATCTTCTACTATGTGCCGTTTCTCTTCAGGGTGTGGGCGAGCATGGCTCTCCATAATTTCCTGTCGTTTGTAGCTCTTAATAATTTTTAAAAAATCTCTCCTAAATCTTGTTTTCCTCTGTCCTTCTTGTCTTCACTCTGTCCTTTGAATATCAAATTTTCGGCAAACATGGACCTTCTTGCCTGTGAAATGACGGTGTGTCAAAAAGACGTTTTTTTTTTACCCATGAGATCGCTTTTTGTACCTACAATCACTATTCGGTCTTACTTATTGTTTTAAAAAGCGATGATTAGAATTAGAATAAAACCTAAACATATAATGAAAGTGAATTCATACATTTTTTTCCAACTACAGTGAAATCCTTTATTATATAAAGTTCAATAAAATCAATTGCCAATTAGCCGATATCTTGTCGATAATTCCAATAAATCATATAATAAATAAATATTGTAAATAAACAATTAAATAAATAGTTTATTATTTTTGCTGTCAATTCTCAAGAACAAAGAAAATATATAAATTCACTTTCATATGTTTAGGTTTCATTACAGTTCTAATAAACGTTTTCTTAAGCAATAAATATGGTCGAAAATTGAAGGTAGTTAAAAAAAGCGGTGTTAAAAGAAAAACCGTCCTTTTGTTAATCCGTCTAATTGCGGCCACAAATATCCATGTTTGCTAAATTTTCCAAGTCCTTTTTCCTCCTTATATGCCCTAGAAATTTCAACTGTCTCTTCCTAATGTTAAGTTCACACTCCTCCTCGATCTTTTGAACAGAAGTACAGGTTTATCCCCTGTTTCCTGTTTAGTACTGGGTTTTCGGTTCCTTCAAAAGTTAAACAACTCTATACCTCTGTCGTCTTTGACCAAACTCTGAAATGTTATTTACTATTAATTTTTATTTCCTCTGTAAAAATAGATAGGTTCGCCTATCGTCTTCTTCACACTCCTTCCTAGAATTTTGAACAGAGTAGAAGTGTGTTCCTTGTTTTCTGTTTAGGACTGGGATCCGTTTTTTTTAGGTCTTCTCTTTCTCTTTCACTCCCAGTAGCCCCCGGTGTCTTAGTGGCATTATCGCCTTGCTTAGGATGAATTGAATAAAAAAAGTATATGTCATTTTGTTTCCAGTTTTTCTAAAACTTCATCGTTGCTCACATGTTCGATCCATGGTATTCTCAGCATCCTTCGGTAGAACCACATTTCTGTTGCTACATATATCTTCTTCATCTGTGATTAGATTGTCCAGCATTCACTGTGATAATGGAGGACTGATATTACGTAAAAGTTCCGTGGTCTTTTCTTTGTTTCTAACGAAATTTTTCTGTTTCTTCATACTTTGCTTAACTTTTGGAAGTTCTCTTTGGCTATTCCAATGCATCTTCGGAATTCGGAGTCGAACTTTCCGTCTTCTGTTAAAACACTTCCTATATATTTAAATTTTTTGTACTTGCTTGATTTTGTCAGGAGGTAGTCCAACATTCAATGCAGTATAAGAGGACCAATATTACATAGCAGATCAGCTCAGCTTTTTTTTGATTCTAATAAAAAAAAAACAATTCTGTTTCTTTATATTTTCTTATCTTTTGGAAGCCATCTTAAACTATTCGAATTTACCTTCAAATTGTTCTAATCTAGGTATTGTTGAGTCTATGTTCAAATTTTCCGCCTACTATAAGATTAGTAGGAGAGAAGGCCTTGAGGGAACAGTCGAGCAGATTGTTTGTATCAGCCGAACTCTCTGCCTCGAGTAGAGAGGAACCCGGACGAGGGTTTGCCGCAGGGCAAAGTTTCGTCCGGGGAGATAGACAGTCCCTAAACCCGTTTAGGCGGGTTCAAAGGGAATATTTTCGGCCGAGCCTTCGGGTTCGGAGTACACACAATAAACCGGCCTTGTGCTATATACACCTCGTGAGGGGGGCTGTTAAATATTAACAGTCGAATAGATTGAACGCTGGCTCAACCAACACACACTCACTAGTCATGTAAAACTCTTCTGTTGTATTTACTGTTTAATATATGCTAGATCTGTAACATTAATTTTGTTATTTATTTAGCCATTTACTTGGTCACAACACTTGATATTGAAGTAAAAAGTGATTTTCTAGTCTTGCATAATAACCTCAGAATTGGTTTATTTTGTTTTACGGCATATCAACACCTCAATGGGTTATTTAATGCTGACAACATTTTTAGAATAAATTCGTATGAATAGAATATGTATTCTTTTGTTTAGATTGGTTTGGTTCATTTTGTTTTACGGCATATCAACCTCAATGGGTTATTTAATGCCGACAACATTTTTAGGATAGATTCGTATGAATAGAATATGTATTCTTTGGTTTAGATTGGTTTGGTTTATTTTGTTTTACGGCAATATCAACCTCAATGGGTTATTTAACGCCGACAACATTTTTAGGATAGATTTTAATGTATTCTTTGGTTTAGATTGGTTTGGTTTTTTTTTTACGGCATATCAACCTCAATGGGTTATTTAATGCTGACAACATTTTTAGGATAGATTCGTATGAATAGAATATGTATTCTTTGGTTTAGATTGGTTTGGTTTATTTTGTTTTACGGCATATCAACCTCAATGGGTTATTTAATGCCGACAAAATTTTCATTGCTGGTAATATTTTGTTTTGTCGAAAATCTATTTCTGGCAATAATTTTTTTTTTCAAAAAAGTGTTGCTGATAATATTTTTTCCAAAAACGTATTGCTGGTAATATTTTTTTTCAAAAATATATTGCTGGTAATAGTTACTTTTTTTCTTCAAAAATTTATTGCTGAAAATAATTTTTTTTCAAAGTATTTCTGGTATTAAAATCTATTTTTACACTTTCACTGTGTTTACCCCAGTTTCGGGGTTAACTATTTGCCTATAGCTAGGAAACTAACAGGTGCTACCACCCCGAGTCAGGACGGATCTGGGTACACCAGCAATTAAGAGGTGGTTCCACGCTCCTCAAAACCTCCTGATCAGAGGCCTTGCTGTCGGACGTAATTTATCGTCTTACCCAGGACGCGGATGTAGACGGAATATCTTCAAACAACTCAGGCTACATTAATCCTTTCAAACTTGTCGAAAATAGTTCAAAGCAAGTTCGAGCTATGCGATTTGCATAATAACTTCAGATAGTTTGCATTGTTTTTCTGACCAACAGTAAAGTCTACGAAGTAAGATCTTCAAAGCGGCCACCAGCTGATCAAAAGGAAGTAAAATAAATAGATAAATAAATGAAAACTTTCGGAAACAAATATCACTTGATCGGAAATTAAAAAGTTTTGTTCAGCGGTTTATATAAACAGTTACAGTTAGAACAGAAAAGAGTCCCGATACAGCAATGTACAGGCTACAAATCAGGGATAGTTCCGAAGTTATCCGCGTCTTGATCCAGAGATATGGAGAATGATGCTAGGCGAGTCGGAAAGGAAAAGATGATCCGTTAGTCAGTCATGACGGAAATAACAGAAGTTGCCACAAGTTTCACCTACCTCTTCCACAGACCGTGTAAGTGAATCCCTAAATAAACAACCTAGTATTTTGGAAACAGGATTCGCGACTTCATATCTGGCGTTAATTTCCATTTTTTGTTTCCTTGCGAATATGCAATGGACTTTTTTTTTCAGTTAAGTGGGCACACCGACGCGAATGAGCAACGAGACACAATGTTTGAGGGAATTTGTCCGGTCGGTCAAAAGTTGAGAGCGGTCCCATGGAGTGTTTACATGACGCTACAAAATAAAAAAAAAAAATGTGGAATAATTCAGATTTTGAAAGTTGGGGCGGGAGCTAAATTAAATATTATGTGTGAAAAAAATTTTGATTCAATAATTTTATCTGACCCTTTCATAAATTTAAATTTTTTTTACCGTATATACTCGTGCGACATTTGAAGACCTAATTTTTAAGTTAATTTGGCTACAGTAAATGGATATATAGTTTGGTCAACAGCGTACATACCCTAATTTTATAACTCATGTATCATGCTACCCCCTTAAAATTAGCTTCAAAATTAGGCCTTCAAAAGTCGCATGATACGCGAGTATATAAGGAATTTCTTATCCTAATGCCGATTTTGTTTTGATTTTAAATACACATTTTTTCCCTCTTGCACTTATTTTCCGGATTGAGATCGATAATTTTTGTTCCCAAATACAAGATTTATATAACAGCTTTAAAAGATCAAGTGTCAGAAAAAAGGAAAACGGAATTTTCTGATTTATTTTCAAATTTAATCGCAGCAGACGATACCACTGAGTATTGTCATAGATTGAAGCCAAGAGGGCAAATTTAGCCTTCTGTTTTTTCTGCAAAAAAGCGGAGCTGATAACCTTAAATAGCAGTGGATGGGGCTGTCCGATGCTATTAGAAATTCTGTGTTTCTGTATTGGCTTACTGTATCGAGCCGAGATCCAAAATAGGAAAACTAGATAACACTCCGACTGAAACCATAACAACAAAACAAATTAAACAACTCTTCCGAAGAAAGAAATTAATTTTTTTTTTTTTTTTTTTTTCATATAGATCAATCTATCTCAATTAGACACTTCGACTTTTAGCCAGTTTTTCTCTCTAGATCAATTGCGACTGAGGAGTGAGTTCGATCCTCACTGGGTTCCCCATACTTTCGGCCTTGTGCCACATCTAAGCCGGACTTAGAAAATCACCTTGAGCACTTCGACGTGGTGTTAATCCTGGGTATGAAGACAAACTATATCCTGCAGCAAGACCGCAGATCGGGAGATTGGAGGTTTTGTGGCGCGTAGAACCATCTCTTAATTGCATTTGTTTGCGGGTCCACCCTGATTTGGGGTAGTAGCACCTGTTAGGGTCCGAGCTATGGGCAAATAGTTAACCTCCAAACAAAAATAAAACACTATCAAAGTATAAAAATACATTTTTGTAGTAAAAACATCAGTAAAACATTTTTACATAAAAAAAATGACCAACAATACATATTTATAGTAAAATGACCAACAGTACATATTTAAAGTAAAATGACCAACAATACATTTTATCGGTAGTTGAAGGCATAGAGTTATATTCAAAATTCGGCATTAACTAACTAATAAGGGTTGATATGCCTCTAAACAAAATTAACCAATCAAACAAATCATCGGGTTCTTCACTAGATCAATTATGACTGAGAAGGGAGTTCTGTCTTCATTGGGTGTCCCATACTTTCGGCTCTGTACCACATCTAAACTACGCTTAGAAAATTACCTTGGCCACTTCGATGGCGTATAATGATTATCAAGCTTATCTCGCTAGATCAATTACGACTGAGTTCAATCTTCACTCGATGCCCCATAATTCCGGCCTTGTACCACATCTAAGCTACACTTAGAAAGTCCTCATCAATCTATCTCAGTCTATTCATATCTATCTATCTATCTATCTATCTATCTATCAGTGTTGTAACCTAGGGAAGGTTACTGAATGGAATAATCACACAAAGGTTGGTAATGAACGATAATACTTTGGACACGAACAACACATATAAGATTCGCCAGCAACGCTTAGAAGTAGTCAACTGCTAGAAATGAGACAAGTGAATTCCACAATGAATCTCCAACTGCAGGATATCTACTAACCACCGCACGGGGTCAGGTGTGTCACAAGGCCGAATTTAATGTGGGCTATCCGAGCCAAAAATTTCTCGAGACGAGACTCATCCCTTGGACATAGCGTCGTCTGGGGATCTTCTCTGTCTGGTGGCAGTGAGCTTGGCCAGCACAACTGGAGATGAATCTCCAACTTCATCATACAATATGAACTACTGTATTTATATTAATGGGGACATACCCATTATTGTCCGTAGGTATGCTACAACACTATCTATGCGACCATAATCCTCTTTGGCGATAGACACTAGTGTTTCAGTTCGTTAACTCTCCATTTTCTATAAACCATCATCTTGGGCACTTTGATGTAGTGTAATGCTTAGCAAGCTATCTTTTTCAGACTTTATACTGACCGTTTCTTTTTGCCACTTCGTATTTGCGATATTATTACCTGGATTAATTTGGGATCTCCATTTTGTTCTGTTAAGTCTGTTTTTATTTTACTTTTTCTTATGTTTTCAATTTCGAATTGACTGTTTTTTGAAAATTTTCTTTTTCAATTTCATACCCTCCCCATTTTTTCTTTTTCTTTTTTATCTCCTCTCATTCTTTTATTATTAGCTTTTTGATTTTCTTTTATTTTTAAATTAATATTTTATATTTTCCGTTTCCTTTTTATTCTTTTGTAATCTCCTGCTAAAGTTTATCGTTTTTTTTATTTACGTCAGACTTTATTTTTTCATTGTTTACGTTATTACGTCTTATATCGTTCTTTGTTATTCTTTGTTTTCCCTTTTTAAATATCCGTTAAGTCTTCTGTGTTGTACTTGTTAAATATTTTCTGTACATATTTGTTTTCATTTGCTTGTATTTGTAATTTTTTCTAATCTGTCTGTTTTTTTTTTTGCGTTTTTCTTTTTCGTTAACAGTGAGACTTCGTATTTTTAGCGGCCATATTTGTTTTTGTCATTTGTTAGTTTCGTATCAGTTCTGTATGTTCTTTTGTTTTCTAGTCCTATTACTTTATTATTTATCGTTGTCTGAATTTCTTTGTGTATTTTTATTCTTTTTCGTACATTTAACCCCCTTTTTTGCATAATCCCTTTTAAAAGGGAATTTGTAATTGTTTTGTATATTTATTTTTGTCCGCCTTTTTGAAAAGTTTCAACGTTTTATTCTTGTCTGCGTTTTATTCTTGTCTAAGGTTTTGTCTTTTGCACGTCTAACTGACTTATAGTATTTGTGATTTATTTATCATTTTATTTCTTTAACATTTTATTTTGTTTAAAAAAATGGCTCAGAAGAAAAACAGAACAAAAAAAACTTATTCGGGACTAAAAAGAAAAAGACTGAGCCACCCGATAAATCGGAAGAAAATAAAAATACGGAAACAAATAATGGATCGTCAACAATTATGGTGGCCAAAAATTCAAGAAAAGAATTTGTCAGAAAAGAGCGAAAATTCTCACTTTCCAGCTAAAAATATGGAGGCCGAATTAGGCCAAAATATCCAAACAAAGGAAAAGATTATGGAACCAGAAACAAGCCAAGACCATTCAAAAGAAGAATCGCGAACAGACAATGCCAACATAGAGGACAATGTAGCGGTCGGGGAGACGCCGTCTTGCTGTTCGTCCCCTCCTAAATACAGTATGAACATTATGGTGTTCCTTGAGAAAGCTAAAAGATACGCCCATCTTGTTACAAAAGATGGGCTCTTGACAAATCTTGAGGAGCTATAGAAGGTTGAAAAAAGAATTCTGTTGGTCTTTCTGGTGGACAAGCGTTCGCGCAAAATTTGTCGTTCCACTAAAGACACCGTCATAAAGTCATTGACGTTCCTGGGGATTAAACTACAGAGAGTCATTAAAGGCAAAGGCTTCTTCATGTGGGACGTACTGTTAGCCACGCATGCCGACTGTGAAACGGTGTGCACTCGGAACATAATTACAAAAGATCTGATACTGAGGACCGAATATCAAGGCAGGCGTAGGACTAACGGTTCAGTTTATGAGGTCCCTCCTAAGATTGTTGGTGAGCACTTGGCCGCCTATCTGTGTCAATTTGGCCAGATACTCAGTGCATCCTCCGACGATCTGACCGGGGGATGGAGTTTTGAATTGATGGTGAATCGAAAAGCCTTCGTCTCCATCCGCAACTGCCTGGATGTTGAGGGCCAGAAGATGCTGGTCAGAGTTACAAGTCGAAGACCTGCTTGCTGGAAGTGTGGACAGACTGGTCACTTGTCCTCTTCTTGCTCAAAGATGAAGGCCTGTGGAGTTCTGGCCCCGACCAACCCAAATCCCCCTCGGGGTGTCTGTTTTTTCTGTCTCGCCTGTAATGGACGTGCCAACAGCCAGGACCGGTGTGTTAATACCCCCGGTTGTCGTCCAACTCACGGCCCCCATTCTGCGAAAAGCCTTCGCCCACCGCTTGTGTGGTTGTGGGGGAGGAAAAGGGGAATGGCAGGTTGTTGGTAAATCTAGAGGGAAGCTCCGGGCAACGGGTCCTTGTCCCAATGAAGCCCCAAAAGACACAAACAATTCCAGTTCCCCAAGCAGTTCTAAAGATGTCTCCCCGACCAGCTATTCAGATAAATTACGTCAACAAAAACAAAGATATGAACCTTCAATTGAGAAAGCCGAAAATCTGCGCCAATTCAAAGAGTCGCTGAAACTAAAAAAAAAGAAAAAATCTGTCACCAACTCCTCGGCACCATCTTCCCCGTCAGCCAAACAACACATCATGGCCCCTTCTCCAGTCCTAAGATCCTCATCTCCATCTTCCACAACATTGAAAAAATCCCCCATCTCAGTTTCACCTGGAAAAGTCCAAATTTCCACTATCACCATTAGCCCTAAACCATCCCCTGTCACAACTCCTGCAGCAACACCAAAAAAGACTAAGAATCCTAAAAGGCAAAGAAGCCATTCCCCTGAAAATATAGACCCTTCAACCCATAAAAAAAAAACCCATATTTAACATAGAGGATGACGTGTGCCGAGTCTCGAAACAACTAGAGGAAAAGGCTTTGCAATACTCCAAGAAAATGAGAAATATCAAATCCCTAGTAAATTTCCGGAAAATAAACAACTTAGACATTGAAGACCCCAGAAATTTGCCCAAAGCTAAAAGGGTCTTAACTGTCATCAGAGGGGGTGAAGCTGGTCAACAAATTTGGTCCATGGTTGCGGAGGCAAATGAAGTCGTCGGCATGTTTCGATAATGACACAGCAAAAAAATTACAACAATTTTCTTCAGGGAGGTTCCCGCTTTTTGTTCACCCCTCCCTTTATAGAGCGTTGAAATTAACTTTCCCTCTGGACATTGGCGGCCTGTCTCCCGACGGTACCATCAAAACTGAGATGGGAACAGGCTCGATGGGAGAGGCTGTTGGTGTCCTTTCCCCGTCCATGTTTAATGCAGGAGAGCAACAATAATCGGTTTCATTATGGCTCTCTGGTTAGCTAGTCTGAATGTCCGAGGCCTGAGGACGGAGTCTCGCAGGGCGAGGCTCCTTCGTGACCTTCAGCGTCTCAGAGTGAATGTTTGTTGTGTACAAGAGACCCGTTTTTCTACTCATGACTATGAGGACATTCTGTCTAGGGGGTTCTCCCTCTATTCAGCATGTTTTGATGGTTGTTCGAGAGGTGTCTCTTGTCTAGTGAGCAAGTCTTTGAAGGGTGCATGTACCCTTGTCTTCGCAGATTCGGCGGGCAGGCTTTGCGTGCTGGATGTTACCATAAAGGATAAGGCTCTTATTCTCATTGGGGTTTATGTGCCCAATGTCTATTCTGAGCGACCTGCTTTGGTTCGGCAGATCGATCCGTTTTTGATGACATCTCGTCGGGTAGTTTTAGCGGGTAATTAGAATGCCGTCCTTGACCCCGATATAGATCGTATAGGGCCAAATTCGGATGTGAAACCATTTCGGACTTTATCGACAGGTTTGATCTTGTCGATAAGTACCGGAATGAGCACCCTTGGGAGGTAGTTTGGACTTGGACAAGTAGTGGCGGCTCGGATGCTGGGGCTATTTCTTTTGCAGGCTGTCCTGTTTAGTTTGATGGGCTCCGAACAGACTTGTGCTGTGAAGGGTAGGACTATTCAGGACAACATTCAAATGGTACGCTTGAACATTGAGAAAATCGACAGTGAAGCCGCTCTGATCAATTTAATCAGTCCAAGGCCTTCGATAGGGTTGACCATCGATTCCTGAAGACTGTCTTTTCGGCGGCCGGTTTCGGTGCGTACTTTCGCACCTGGAGCCGAGTTCTGTATGCGACTCCCAGTGCCCTGGTGGAGGTGAATGGGGTACGATCGGAGCCTTTCGTGTTGTCTCGCTCCATTCGTCAAGGTTGTTCGCTTTCGCCTTTGCTTTACGTTCTCGAGTTGAAACCTTTCCTTCGCAAGTTAAAGGTGAATCCGGTCCTGTGCGGAATTTCTTTGCCTGGGGTTACCACCTCAGCCAGGTATTCTGCCTATGCTGATGACATCTCGGTTCTTGTGTCGAGCAGAGCCGAGACTGACGAAGTCAGCAAAGAGATCAGTGGTTATGAGATGGTGACAGGGGCCAAGATCAACCTCGATAAGTCTGTTGGCTTGCGGTTGGGTGCGTGGAAGGGAGTTTCTCTTTCTGGACCTTTCCTCTGGACGGATGGGCCGGTCAAGATACACGGCGTCTGGTTCGGTTCTCATATCCATTTGGAAATGAATTGGTCAGAGGTAAGAGGGAATGCTGAAATCACAGTTAATTTGTGGTCTCGGAGGAATCTTTCCTCGAAGGGGAGGGCGGAAGTATGTGTTTCACCCATCTACCCGATTCTCCTATTTCCACTTCCGTAAGCCACACTAATGTCATTAGTAAGGCTTTTGTTCTCTTTCTTGCGGAGAGGCAAAGCCGTTATGGTATCTCGGGAGATCTGTTGCCTTCATCCATCTGAAGGCGGTCTGGGTATGTCTAGCATTGAGATTCTTCAATATATGCTTCGCATCGGCTTCCTAGATCGAATGTGTCGCGAATCGGATGAGGAGGGCGCCTTCTGGAAAGAAGACGCCCGTAAAACTTCCCCATCCTTGAGAAGTGTGTACTCGAGCGAGGAGGAGGCCCATCATTTGCCCTGAGCCGAATGCTCCTTCTATCGTGAATGTCGTATTGCTCTGAAACGTCTCTTATGGACGTCGGATGGCCGGACGTCCAGGCGTTGTCTCGTAGGGCATTATATCAAGTGTTAGTCAGGTAAGTGGGGGCGTGATGAGCTGATTGACGAGCTCGGTCTTACGAAGCAGGAGCCTCGCTCAATATGGCCTTGGGCACCCGGGTTGAAATGCCTCAATAACGATGAGGCATCACTGATCTGGCTGATGATTCGTGGGGCTCTCTGGGTCGCCAAAATACTTTGTTCAGTGGGCTGCCGTCGCTGTAGTGGGGAAGTAGAGACAATTGGTCACGCCTTCTTTCATTACAGGGTGGTAGCGCCGTTGTACAGGTTTGTTGAAGGTCACATCGCCCACATGCTGCAGGGAAAGTTTTTTGTCCTTGAAGCCAGTTCTGTTTGTAGCAATGTGGTGCCGCAGATGACGAAGGCTGAACAATATGTGTTCTTTTGCTTGCTAGGGGTTATGAGAGTCGTGATTTGGACGACGCGTCAGAAGGAATTCTATGAGGGCGAGAGGTTCATTTCTTCCCACCTGATCTTGTTCTTTAAGCATCAGCTTAAAGTCAAGATTAAGACGTAAAAGCGGCGACTCACCTCATCAGAATTTGGCAAAAGGTGGGTGAATCTTGCGCGGTTGTGTCGAATAAAAGGGGCTGACCTAGAGTCGCATCAGGATATTGTTCTTCCTGGGTTGAACTTGAGCAACCCATCCCGAAATTAGGTTAGTGTAGATTTTGTTTTTTGAATCTTTAGTTTTTTTTTTCTTTCTTTTTTCCAGTTAACTTAGCTAGGGTGTGTCTGCTCATTGGCCCCTTTTTTCCTGTCCCTAATTTTTTCTTTAGTTTAATTCCCTACCCCCTCGCTCATTAGGTGATCAGTGATGTCAGTTCTCTGGTGGATACGGGACGATTTTCGTTTTTTCGCCTATCTGTGTTTTTCGTTTTCTGTTGTCGTGTTTAGTTGAGTGCGTGTCTGTGTGAGTGTTAGGGATGAAAGAATTTTTTTTTTTATATTTTATAGGCCCGCATTAATTTCGTTCAGTGAACTGATGTTTCTGCCACATTTAAGTATTCTGGGGCGTGGGGTGGGAGTTTATTACTAACAATGATTTGTTTAGTTTCTTGTAAATAAATTAATTCATATTGTATATACTCATTGGGGATCTTTTTAATTTGTTATTTTATTCCCTTCCCCACATACGACGATTTGTATATATGGGGACTATTTAGGATTTTCATAGAGACAATGAGGTATTATGGTGGATGTAGTAAGAAAGGCTAGTAAGAATGTGTTGTTTTGGTGTTAGGAATATTGTGTGCATGCTTGGGTCAGTGCTTGTGGCTAGCTAAGTTTAAAATTAAGACAGGTGAAGACCGTCCTTTTCCCCATCCCCTTTTTTAGGCCTTGTGCCACATTTTCTGTAATTTTACAGAAATAAATATTGTAATGGTTATCAAGCTTATCTCGCTAGATTAATTACGACTGAGTTCAATCTTCACTCGGTGCCCCATAATTCCGGCCTTGTACCACACCTAAGCTACACTTAGAAAATCCTCATCAATCTATCTCAGTCTATTCATATCTATCTATTTCTCTCTCTCTCTCTCTCTCTCTCTGGGTCTGTCTATATTTCTGAGATGAGGTATTATGTACATTATTTACATTATTCGGACCATTGTTCTCATCTTTGTCGCCATATTCATCACAACGTTTCGGTCGTTGTACGCGCCGGCCTTCTTCAGGTGACATTCCAACCACCCGAAGAAGGCCGGAGCGTACAACGGCCGAAACGTTGTGATGAATCTCTCTCTCTCTCTCTCTATCTCTCTCTCTCTATCTGTCTGTCTGTCTGTCTATCTATGCAACCATAATTCTGTTTAACGATTGACACCAGTGTTTCAATTGGGTAATAGTGAAGAGGCACGGTGGAGTAATGGATAGCGGCTCGGATTGAGGAATCGGAGAGCCGAGTTCGAATCCATTACATCCAAACACGTGATAATACCCTTGAGAAAGGGATGAAACTTTTTCTCCCCCCCCCAATATAACTGGCTATGTGTAAATAGCAGGAGGGAGAAGGAGGACAGCCTTGGATGTAAGAAATGGCAACCTACCGCGGGGAAAAATCTGCCTCGTCAGTCATGTATTGAAAGATACATGATCGCCTACGTATGTATCACGCTCGGCACATGACAGACTGACTGAATAGTGAAGAGTGGATCGAACTTACTTTCCATTTCTATAAACCATCATGCAAATGGAATCTTAGCATAAAATTCGATTCAGTTGTCTCCTTTCTGGATCTGCTATTCATTGAAGTTCGTTTCAATGACTATATATATATATATATAGAGAGAGAGAGAGAGAGAGAGAGAGAGGAGGGGAAATCAAAATTTCGATTTTTGTCCCCGCCCTTTTTATGAACATTGTTTCTCTGATGGCTTTTCAGCTCAACACAAGGAAACTGTTGCATATCATTGAATGTATAAAATACAAGATCAATGATAATTGCACTTATGGTCTGCCTAGGGGTGACAGAATAAAGATTCTATTGTATGAAAGGTGGTAACAAAACTATTAGGTTCTATTATATATATATATATATATATATATATATATATATATATCTGTGTGTGTGTGTGTACATCGATGTTTATTCATTTGTCGTTTTATTCCACCTCTTCATATTGAATATCTCAAAATTGTACATAATCTAAATGTATAAATATCTCACTATTATTGTATCGCTGTCTATTCATACGTTATCACGTGAAATCTCCTGCTTTCTATCTATCTATCTATCTATCTATCTATCTATCTATCTATTTGTTTGTATCTATCTCAGTTAGTTAATATATATCTCAGTCTGTTAATATCTATGTATCTATTTGTCCCTATGTATCTCAGTTTGTTCATATCTATCTATCTATCTATCTATCTATCTATCTATCTATCTCTACGTATCTATCTCAATCCGTCTATATCTATCTATCTATTTGTACGTATCTATCTCAATCTGTTTCTATCTATCTATCTATCTATCTATCTATCTATCTATCTATCTATCTATCTATCTATCTGTACGTATCCCTCTCAATCTGTTTATATCTATCTATCTATCTATCTATCTATCTATCTATCTATCTGTACGTATCCCTCTCAATCTGTTTATATATATATATATATATATCTCAATCTATCTATCTATCTATCTATCTATCTATCTATCTATCTATCTATCTATCTATCTCAATCTGTTTATATCTATCTATCTATCTATCTATCTATCTATCTATCTATCTATCTCAATCTGTTCATATCTATCTATCTATCTATCTATCTATCTATCTATCTATCTATCTGTACGTATCTATCTCAATCTGTTTATATCTATCTATCTATCTATCTGTTTGTTTCTACCATGCTCGCAGCAATCATATTCATTGTTATGCATATTTCCATTTTCCTTCCTCTTAGTTCAGTCGATTCGCCTGTATTTCAATCAATTTCATCTTTGTGACCCATTGACCTCATCAAAACATTTCCTATTATTTGTTCATGTCCGTCCGTACACTAAGATTGATTTGTCTGCTCATATTTCTCTCAGTCTTCTTATCCATCTGTTGCTCATTCGATCCATATCGACAGCCCCCCCCCGACGCCCCCGACACCGTCATATCGAACATCGATATCTCAATTTTATAAGAGTATGATATTTGTGCCCTATTTATTCATACCTTTTTTTTTGTCTTTCTGTCGGAAGCAAACGACTTTACAACTCTCTCTCTATCTCTCTCTGATTCAGCATAGGGCACAAACGGTCGATGCATAAGACATTGCAGCCGGTGAGTTGCCTAGTTAGACTGTCTTCTTATTTCAAAACCCATCTGTTCTGTATTTCTCTTTCAAACCTCCATTTTGAACCCGTCAGTTATTTGCTAGTTTTCTCTAAGGCTTCTTCATTTATTGTTGTAAATATTTCTCCTAATGAATATGAAATCGGTGAACGTAAAATTTGAAATAGAATCTTATACTATTTTTATACTATTGTCAGTGTTTTAATGACTAAATCAGTTTTTTAAACAGTTTATAAACCTTTTGCAGGTTATTTGAAGCCATAAAATATTTTTAGATTGTAAGAATTTTTTAAGATAATAATGATTTTTATGGATAAAGTTCTACTAACTGGAAAGTGAAGCAGTGGAGTCATAGCTTTTACCAAAGGTGTTTACGTGTAAGTGAATATAAAGACTCCGACTGGGATTAGAACTCGGCTCTCCGATTAAAATTCGAAGGCATTACACATCCAAGATTAAAGCACCTGGTCTCCACAAGCAGTCACCCATCTAGGTACTAACCGGGCTCGACGTTGCTTAACTTCGGTGATCATACGAGAACCGGTGTTTCAAAACGGCCTTCATCACTAAAGTTTTGCTAGATACAAGGTGGTGCAATTATATTTTTTTCGCCAAGCATTCGGGAGCATTCAAAGGTTTTTCACTGACACAGCTTTTTAACGCGAGAATTGACGAGAGACAGAAATGAATTCGAAGAAATTTACCAGCAAATAAGAATATTGTAAAGCACAAAATAAGGAAAACATTTTATTTATTAGGTGCGTGCAAAAATTCTCAGCATTCCTTTTGAAAGCTGTTATTTAGTAAGCATAGTTTAATTTTGAAGAAGACCACAAACAGGACGTACCCGATGAGGATCGATTTCACTACTCAGCAATAATGGTAAAACAGACATGCTCGTTAACTACGATGAGATACCCTAAAATGCTAAATGCAGCTTGGTTTGGGTACAAGGCCACTGATATAGAGTGTTTAAGGAAAATCAAATACACGACTCTTACAAGGCGGAGTTGGAATAAACGGGGTGTGGGGAAAATCTAAAGTAGAAGTGATTTTCCAAGCAGGGCTTAGATGTGACATAAGGCCGAAAGTATAGGGGCACCTAGTGAGGATCGAACTCACTACTCAGTCGTAATTGTTCTAGCAAGGTTGGCCCTGATCTGGCATCTCGTCTTCAGTCGCTCTCTCACAGACGTACTGTACTACTGTACTGATGCGGCATTCACCCTGGGCGGATTGAGCCGGCTTCTTCCTGTTATGAGAAGAAGATTCTTGGGATAAATTACAGAAGTAGGGTACCCAGGCCTACTCGGATAACGTTCTTGCTTGCCGCGGGGTTCCCACAGACGCAGAGACAGGAACGACCAGAAGCCGCCGGTTACCGATGCAGACGCCCTTGGATTTTCACCAGAGCCCTTGTTAGCCGGCGTGTGTGTCAGACCTGTCCGCCTTGGGTGGCCCTACCAGGAACGAAGTTCCGGTTGGCATAGCTCTGACACTACCGTTTACATCCCCCACCGACTGTGAGGTAAGGGTTGGACTTTGGACCGTCGCCACGGTCTTTTTTACAAACACTTTCGCGGTAACTGCTTCGACGAGTTACTTTCGCTAGTTCCCAGACTGCATGAATTTAAGCGTGCTACTAGGCTGGCATCACGGTCCCACCCTTTCACTGTCGAAACGGTTAAATGTGGTCGTCTCTTCTATTCCGAGAGCTTTATGTCTCGCACCTCCCGCCTGAGGAATTCCTTTCCTATTACTTGTTTCCCTGATAGCTATAATCTCCGACTATTCAAATGTAATGTCAATCGACATCTCTTGATCTATTCCCTGTCCTTCTCTTCATCCTTTCCTCTATCACACCTCTTTACTTTCGCTCCCACTCAAGCTTGCTAACAATGGTTAGAAAGGTTGTCTTTTTTTCTTTTTCTTTTTTTTCGAGGTGCCCGATGATTTTCTAGCTTAGATATGGCACAAGGCCGAAAGTATGGGGCGCCCAGTGAGGATGGAAATCCCTATTCAGTCGTAAATGATTTAGTGAGAGAAGCTTGTTAACTATTACACCACGTCCAAGTGCCCAGATCTAAAAAGTAGAGAAAGAATTAGTCTTGAATATAGTTTATTCTACAATGGCACAAATGCTACGGACATCGCCTTGTAAGGTGACAAAAAATGTTGCTATAGTGATGAGATGAGCATTTTTAACTAACTGCAGTGAGTTCGATCCGCAACGGATGCGAACTTACTAAATATGTATTCTTCATTTTATGTGCCGTCTCCTTTCAGGACGTAGGCGATCATGACCCTCCACTTCCCCCTATCCCTTGTGGCTCTCAACAGGTTTTGTGTTTCTGCCAACTTCCCCAGACCACACTCCGCCATCCGCCTGCCCAAGCCCGTCACGTATGTCATACGATGCTTTCCCCTGTCTCTTTTTTCCCCTCTATTCGTCCCGTGAGTATCAGATTCTCCAGGCCCTCTTTTCTCATCACGCGTCCCAGAAATTTTATCTGCCTCTTCCTTATGTTTGCTTCATATTCAAAACCTCATCGTCACTCACATGCTCGGCTCATGATATCCTCATCATCCTTCTGTAGAACCACATCTCCGCCGCCTCGAGTCTCTACTTCATCCTTGAGGATACCGTACAACATTCGCTGTCATAGAGGAGGACAGATGTCACGTAGCAGCTCAATACTCTTTTCTTTGTCACCAATATTATATTCATCCTAGGTATGACGATAAAGTACATCCTGCAGCAAGGCCTCTGATTGGGAGATTTTGAGGAGCGTGGAACCACATCTTAATTGCTATTGTCCTCAGGTCCACCCGCTGGGTCCCCGCTATGGGCAAAATAGTGAACTTTGCCAAACTGGGGTCAAAACATTACGAAAGTATGAAAAATATATATATATTTTTTAAGCGTTTCACCCCAAGCAAGGCGGGAAGCCGCTGGGACGCAAGGGGTTACAGAAGATTTGGAGCAAGATCAGATAGGAGTGATAGAGGAAAGGATGAGAAGGGTAGTGGATAGATCAAGGCAACTGGAGATGTCGATTGACATTACATTTGAATAGTTGGAGATTATAGCTCTCAGGGAAACAGGAATAGGGAAGGGTGTTCCACAGGCCAGAGGTGCGAGACATGAAGCTATTGGAGTAGAAGAGACGGCTACATTTAATAATTTCTACAGTGAAAGGGTGAGAGCGGGTGCCAGCCTCGTAGGGCGCTTGAATTCATGGAGTCTGGGAACCAGTGAAAGCAGCTCATCGGAGCACTTACAATGAAAGTATTTGTAAAAAAGACAGAGAAAGGTGACAGCGTGTCCGTGAGAGAACGTCTGTAGACAAGATGCCAGGGCAGGGCCAATTATATTGCATATCCGCCTCTGGAGCCTATCAAGAACCCCGAGGCAAACAGAAGAGGCTCCAGACCATATATATTTTTGTAGTAGGAATGCACTATATATTTTATAATAAATACCAGAAATAATGGAAAAGGAAGAGAAAAATTACCAGCAATATATTTTAGAAAAGAAAATTAGCAAGCTCTCAAGTAAATTAAATCTCAGTATTAAATAACACATAAGGAGGTGATAAGCTGTTAAACGAACCAAAACAATACATTTATGGCCGAAAATAAATAAAATCTACAAACAAATCAACGTGATTCGTTGTAGCTTAGATGTGGCACAAGGCCGAAAGAATGGGACAAAAAGGAACGCTTGTTAACCACAACGTCGAGGTACCCACTTGCGTGGCGCTAATGGTGATTTTCTAAGCGTAGCTTAGATGTGGCACAAGGCCAAAAGTATCGAGCAACCATTGAGGATCAAACTCACTATTCAGTCATCGTAACTGTTTTAGCGAGACAGGCTTGCTAACCATTAAACCACTTCGAAGTGTCCTAAATGATTTTCTAAATGTAGCCTAGATGTGGCACAAGGCCGAAAAAATGGGGCACCAAGGGAGGGTGGAATTCTGCAGTAATTGTTCTAACGAACCAAGCTTGCTAACCATTACACTTACATCGAGGTGTCCATTGCGTGGTGCTCCTGATAGCGAACAATAAACTGAAAATTACTGCCTGATGATTTGAACAAGGTAAATACAGTTAGCCGCTTAGGATGCGACAGCAAATTGGCTCGTTGGTCTAGGGGTATGATTCTCGCTTAGGGTGCGAGAGGTCCCGGGTTCAAATCCCGGACGAGCCCAATGATAATTTTCTTTTCCAAACATCGATTCAATAGACTTCAAAATTCTTCGACAACACAAAGGTATCTTGCTAACTGTTTATATTGTTTGTATTTATTATCAAGAAGTTAATAAAAATTAAAAAGCTTATTTTAATGTAACGCGAAGATCCGATAAATTAATAAATACTATCTATAAAAAGTTATATATACATATATTTTCTTTTTCTTTTTTTACCGTTCAGTTCCATTGATAAACAAATAAATAGAAGCAAAAATTCATAACGTTCCAATTAAAATAATGCATTAGCTTTAGCAATCATAAGTTTTTCACTCAAATACTAAATATAAATTTAGTCCAATTAAAATAATTCTAAATAATTAATAAGCCTTAAAATAGATTTAAAAAAAAATAAACAAATTTTTCCTGGAAAATTTTGGATATAAAATACTTGGGCTCATCCGGGAATAACATCGAAACGCATGCTGGGAAAAAAAGGCAAACCTTGCAAATTTCTAAACTCACCAACATACAGAATATGATAACAAATGAAGATCTTTCAAAGTCGTAATCGTAGCAAAAAGAAACAAAGAAAATCGGTCTGTCAAGAAATGGCGAAATTACAATGCCGACTTGCATTTATTAATGTGCGTAAAAAATAAAAAGAAATTTTGCAGGGTCGTCCGGGAAATTGAACCCGGGACCTCTCGCACCCGAAGCGAGAATCATAACCCTAGACCAACGAGCCGCGGTCTAACGGATTTACCATATAATAAAAAATAACCTGAATATTTTTAAATGGTCCAAATTCGGATGTAAAAACAGTTCACTAATTCTGCTTTACATTTCACAGAAACTGAAATAGCTTTAGAGAGAGTGAAATGGCTATTCTGGAAAGAAATCGCTGTAGCTTTTTTGTTTGAAACTAGGATTCTTGGCTTATCCTAATCACCTTCAATTTTTTTATGTACATATTATTTTCGCTTTTCAGTGCCATACCGTTTATGACGAAACTAAAAAAAGACAAAAATTCAGGTTGTTCCACTAAAACAAAACTTTAGCAATCATACATTATTTTTAAAAAATGGACCAATTAAAATAGTCTACAGGGTTAATAAGTCTTACAGTAGCTTAAAAAAAAAGAAAATAATTTATTCTGCCAATTATAGGGTACATATTCCTTCGTTTTGATGATCTGCGAATGATATCGAAGAATAATCTTTCGTAGCATTTTTTTTCTTTGCTTCTTCGTAACTCTGGTCATCCTGTGAAACTGCTGTCTAACCTCATTAGACATCCTTTATGGAATGCCGAATAGGCAAAAATGAGCATGTTTGACATCTCTGCTTTTATTCAAAATCACAAAGCTGCCAAATGCAAGGGAGGTTACATTATTAAGGAGACAAAACTAAAAGAACAAGAATTAAGAAGACAGAAAATAACGATTGACATTTTATTCAAGATCAAAGTTAACTGGAAAGCAAGAATCTAGAAGAGTCCCACAAGTAAGAAGTGCAAGAGAAGAAACTGTTAGCCGAGAACATCTACCTACAACTACATCTAAAAATGATGAGACCTAGCTGCCAACCTAGTACTGCAGTTAAATTCGTAATGTCGAGATATCAAACGGGAAAGATGTTCAAAACAATTACCCTGAGAAATTGTGTTGAAAATTTAAAATAATAGACTTGAATAAATAAAAGTAAAGAAACCTGGTCGTCCCGGATTTAAAACCAGTCAAAACGAAACTAATGCGACAGTCATAGCCTAAGATAAACGAGATATAAACTGACATAATTAGAAAGACTTTGTCAACTTTGTGACATAAAAGTCACATTTATATCGAGTCTTAAAAAATGTTTATGACATAAACAGAGTAAGATTAAGGTTATTGCCTGCTGATATGAAAAGAGTGAAAAACTTTCAGCAGTTTTTATTATTTACTTTTGATCTCTTTCGACAGTGGCTCGTTGGTCTAGGGGTATGATTCTCGCTTCGGGTGCGAGAGGTCCCGGGTTCAATTCCCGGACGAGCCCGCAAAAGCTCTTTTTTTTGCTTTTTTTTTTACGCACATTAATAAATGCAAGTCGGCATTGTAATTTCGCCATTTCTTGACAGACCGATTTTCTTTATTTCTTTTTGTTACGATTGCGACTTTGAAAGATCTTCATTTGTTATCATATTCTGTATGTTGGTGAGTTTAGAAATTTGCAAGGTTTGCCTTTTTTCCCCAGCATGCGTTTGGATGTGGAAACATTACAATAATACATAAATGGGAAAATTCATTCTTGGAAAAGAGTCCCTATTAATTTGTCATAATTATTGGTTTCCGTCCGCGAATTGTTCCAATGCAGGCCATTGTTTGGTATTCGCTCATATCATAGCAGCAGAAATTAGTCTCGTATTCACGGAGATAAAGCATAGTTGACAAGAAATCGAATGTACAGAAATATCAGGAAACGCATGGTAAATTGTATATTAATTTCATACAATTTATTTATATTTTTCTTATGTGCATTGGTGTGTGTATTTTTAGGTTATAATTGTTTCATGGCACATGTGATAAGAGGGAGAATTTACTCCATAGTATTACACAACATATCATAGAGAGAAGTTACACACGTGGTGCCCGTACCAAGGTTCGTGGCGAAGAGATTGAATTTAACGTCTTTTGGCAGAATGTCCGTATTTCCGACAGGAACAGTTTTTGTTGCATGCTGAGAGTATTGTTATTATTTTTAACTTTTATTTTATTTTATACAACGTTTTTATCTTATTGTTTTACTTTATTTTTTTTTAGAATTTTCATTATGATTATTATTTCATATTTTATTTTTATTTATAATAATAATAATAATAATAATATCCCTACGCCATATTCAGTGCTAGTAAGTCCAGGGATGCATCTATTTCACGATTTCTTCTCAAGGTTCTGATTTCTAACGTTGACCTGGACAAATATTAGCAAATCTGAAATCGTATAGACTTCATAGTTTTGCAACTACTAGTAGATAGGTGCGCCTATCGCCCGGTTCACACTCTTTCCCAGCTTTTTTTAAACAGGAGTAGAGCTTAATCCCTTGTTTCTTGTTTCAGATGAGGTTTCCGGTTCCTTCGAAGGTCTTCCCATTCTCTTTCACTCCCAGTAACCCATCTGAGTTTTGGTGGCGTTATCGGCTTGCATGGGGTGAAATGATTTAAAAAGGAAAAAAAGTAAGAAAGTGTTAAATTAAAAAGGAAAGAAAGAAAGAAAGTGTTAAATTAAAAAGGAAAAAAGAATGTCTTAAATTAAAAAGGAAAAAAAGGAAAGAAAGTCTTAAATTAAAAAGGAAAGAAAGTCTTAAATTAAAAAGGAAAGAAAGTCTTAAATTAAAAAGGAAAGAAAGAAAGTCTTAAATTAAAACAAATTTTCAGAATTTAGTGAACTTGAGTACCCGAGGCGTTCTAGACGAATATAAAATCGAATATTTTAATGATATAATTACGCAGCAGCCAAATCCCATTTGGCAAACTTGAACTACGCAGTCTGTGTCGTATTTTCTTGATTAGCCTTTGCCAGCTAATCTGCGCCTGCTAAATATTTACAATAAGACAATTTATTGTTGCTTCATTAAATTCTCACCAGAAAGAAAATATTTCTTAATATGTCATCAGTGTAATTTACAATAAAATGCTCACAATTATATTTCCTTATTTAAAAGTTAATAAACACCGATGGAATATGTCTTCAGTTGACCCGAGAATTAACTCTAGTACCCTACCCTGATACACGCTTGGGTGATCAGGTCTCTTTCGATTCATGATTGATTCGGTAGAGAGTTTTCCCGCCGTAGGCTGCCAATTCTTTCTGCGGTAGACTGGTTGACAACCAAGGCTATAGGTTCCAGTCTGTCCTGCTTGAATAGATTAAGATAGATTCATACTCTTCCCAGGCGTATAAGCACGTAAGTGAATGAAACGAATCCGACTGGAATTCGAACTCGGCTCTCCGATTACCTATTCCCGGCCGTCATTCATTAAACCACAACACGCATCCGACCCGAGAATATAACACGCCAAATCTAAAATATCTGAAAACTCAAACACTTTTATCAAATCAAAGATGAGAAAAAACCTGAAGGCAACAGAAATGTGGTCCTACAGAAGGATACTAAGAATTTCATGAACGGTACGAGTAAGCAAAGAAGAGATCTTAGAGAAAATGGCAGCAAAAAGAACACTTATGCTCAAGATCAGGAAGAGATAATTCCTTGGACGCATAATAAGGAGGGGGTGTTGGAAAATTGATCCTCAAAGAACATAGGGAGTGTAAGAGGGACAGGGGGAGGAGTGACGAGCTTGTGTGAATGGAAGTCGGGTGTCTTAGCAAAGAGAGAAAAATTCTAGGGGCCACAAGAAGTTTTGGGGATCAATACTCATCTATGTTCTAAAGAGACGCGACCCATGGAAGAGGAAAACCTCTTAATACTTAAAACTATTTCGTGCTAAATTTATACAAAACTCTGTTAAAATATAGTTACTAAAATCGTTTTAATTGGAACTGACTGAATTTAAGATTTTTGATCGTTTGTTAAACCGCTCCATCAGCTGGGGCTTTAGAATACACCCACTCACCTCTGCAGAGGGGTAAGACCTCCCACCAAAAAAAAAAAAAAATTAAATTAAGGCGTTCTGGGTAAGACGATAAACTACATCCAACCGCAAAGCCTCTGTTCAAGAGGTTTTGAGGAGCATGAAACCACCACTTAGTTGCTGATGTTTCGAGGTCCATCCTGACCCGGGGTAGTAGCACCTGTTAGGGTCCCAGCTATGGGCAAATAGTTAACCCCTACACTGGAGTCAAAATACTATGAAAGTATAAAAATAGATTTTAATACCATCAATACATTTTTGTAAAAATTATTACCAGCAATGAATTTTTGAAGAAAAAACATTTCCAGAATGACATTTTTGAAGAAGAAAATATTACTAGCAATACATTTTTGAAGGAAAAATGATGCAATACAGTTTTGGAAAAAAATATTAGCAGCAATACATTTTTGAAAAATTAATACGATCAATAAAAAATCTTATCGGCGTATCAACCTCCGTGGGTTTTTTAAAACCACGGAGGCTGATAATCCGTAAAACAAAACAAATCGACAGCTAAAAATTAATTACACCATGCTCAAAAGTAACAAAAAAAAAAATCATTGGGCTCGTCCGGGATTTGAACCCGGGACCTCTCGCACCCAAAGCGAGAATCATACCCCTAGACCAACGAGCCGCTTCTGAAAAGTGTAATAAAAAATATGTTCATTTTGTTCAAGTCTCAGCTGTGTTTATCATCCATCTCCTGATTATATTTTTGCCTTTGTTACAGTCGCTGGACGAAGGCCAGTTGACACCTGTTACACATTGCTTATTTTATCGGACGACGCATCAATTCCAAGTTCGCTAACACTATTCACGCCGCGTATTTTTTTTTTAAATATCTATATGTATATTACCATGATTGTTCTTGTGGAGTGGGGGAGCAGTAATATAATTTCCCATTACCTTGTCCATAGTGACATCATTTGACACTACCACCAATTTATTGCTTATTGACTCTTTTGCCAAGTCTTATTACAAAAGGTTAAAAATAAAAAATGTAATGTATTCATGCTCTGTAATATTTTTATTCTAATTATGATAAAATAGATGTTTTTGTTCAGAATGAATCTCTCCATTTCGTGTGACAGCATGAACAAATATGTCAGCTGTTTGATTTATCTTTTAAAATAATAATGCGACCATTTTATCGTTATATGTACTGACGATATACCAATATTTTTTTTTATCTTGGTAAGTTTTAAGCTATTTTCTCTTGATAATCTTTCTAAATGTAAAATTTAGAGAAGGTACATCAATAAACTCACAACAGTCAGTTGTGTGCCATATGTGATACACACTTAGGCGATCATCTATCTTTCGATACATGACTGATGAGGCAGATTTTCCCCGCAGTAGGTTGCCATTTCTTTCTGTGGTAGACCAGTTGCTATCCAAGGCTATAGAACCCGGTCTGTCTTGCTATTTACCTATAGCTGGAGGGAGAAAAAGAGGATTCATACCTTTCCCAAGAGTATTAGCACGTAAGTAAATGTTATGGATTCGACTAGAATTCGAACTCAGCTCTCCGATTCCTCGGTTCGAGCTGCTATCCATTAGTTCAGGGGATTTCAAACTGTGGTCCGCAGACCACAGGGGGTCCGCAAAGACAAGATAGGGGGTCCGGGGACAGCAAAGACTTTTTTATGGGTGACGTGCAACTTATAAGCGCTTATAAGTAACTTATAGGCTGATCATGAAATTAATTGATTCAATAAACTATTTCATAGATTTGATATACTAATGTAATTTGTATCTTAAATTGATAAAGTTAATGGATTCTTCAGAGAAGGAACCAAAGGATTTGAATTTTGGATCTATTTTGCGATTTTCGGCTTTCTCATTGGCTGTTAGGCGTCACGTGTTCAAATCTTCAAACGGGAGACATTTTGCGAATAGAAATGCAAGGCTGTTGGACGAGTAAGCAAATAAGCTTTGAATTTTTTATTAGTATAGTTTTCATAGCAATTAGCAGTAAACGTTCCATGTTGTCTACAGCCACTGAAAGAGTCAATACAGGATTTCGAGTTCTTTTTAGCAATACGCGCACATTCGAAACCAGATAGGTTTTTTTAGTATTGTTACATTTTGAGTTTGTAGTAAATTTCAGGCGTCTTAGAATCAATTTAATTAAGAAGGATATGTGAATGAAGTGTAAGCGTTTATAAGGGGGTCCCTAAGGTAAAGCCTGAAATATGAAGGGGTCCGCAAGTCAAAATGTTTGAAAACCCCTGCATTACTCCACCGTGTGGGAACTTCGGTTCATAGCAGGCAGGAAGCGAAATATTATGCCCAACTCAAAGTATAATCTTCCACCTTCTTTCAGCGAGATCAGGTCTTCAGATAAGCCCGAATACGCGATGGAAAAGGAGGGTAACACAGGGTAGTTCTGAATAAACTCGCATACAGAAACTTCCAGGATGACAGATTAGTTTTATTTCAGATTTGTAATTTTGTGGAAGCGATTACATTTATCATCAGGTTGCGGCATTATCATGCTTGCTCTCTGATGATTGATTTTTTCTCAATTCACCGTAAGCAAGGCGATAGTGCCACTAAGACGCAAGGAGGCTGCTGGGAAAGAAATAGAATGATAAGTACGTCAGATCCAATGTTTGTTAACCTTAGGGGAACGCAGGTTCGAATCCTGCCGGAGAGCGTATATTTTTTCTCTAATAAGATTTCTGGAATATTCTGGCCGGAAAACGTAAATGAATAAAAATTTAGCGTAATACATAAATGGAGCCTCTACTTTAACACGACTAGCCACTTAAAATAACGTTTAAGTAACACATACACATACACATACATATATGTAAACAATTATAACAAAAACATGTTACAAATGCAATCAAGTTTCTGCACTGCGTGGGCTTCTTCAGCCTATGGTGGTCAGCTGGAGAATAAACGATCATTTTAAAGTTTAAAGCAGCAATACCCTCACAGGGTGTGGCGAAGGAAAAGAAAATAACATGATTGCATTTATGTAACGGTATAACATATTTTTGTCATAATTCTTAATAATAATAATAATAATAATTATTATTATTATTATTATTATTATTACTAAGCTCTACTCTGTATTGAGGACCTTTTAAAATATAATGTTTGGACAATGTTATTAACCTACCTTACACTTGGGTGTATATATATATATAGATAGATAGATAGATAGATAGATAGATAGATAGATATTTACACCTAGTGATTAACAAACCTAGGTTTCACCTAAACGGATCGTCAGGGAAAGCCGATGATCCGTTTAGGTGAAACCTAGGTAGGTTTGTCTGGCTCACTAGGTGTATCTAGGTCTGCTCTACGGTTGTATTGAGCTCTTTTGTTAGTTAGTTGTTTACTCGTATCGGTTTTTTTTCTTTGGGCTTCAGACCTGCATCTGTGCGATTTTTTTGTCGGAAGAAGTTCATGTTTGTAGCTCTTTCTTTTAAAACCTTTTTTTTCCCTCGAAATTGATTTGATTAGCAAATCAAAAATTCGAGGGTTTTTCGAAACGAGTCTAGTTATCTATATTTATATGTATATATATATATATATATATATATATATATATATATATATATATGAATTGGGATCAAATAAAGATCGGAATCCTACAGAATGATTCTTCATTCTTTATCCTATCTCTCTCTTTCTATCTCTCTCACACACACACATACAAACACACACACATATATATGCATATACATACATAAATATAAAAGTGAACATTGAAGTTAACACATAGAGGCGACAATCTGATTCATGCTAGACGCAATCGTCAGGTGGCCTGACGATTGCGTCTAGCATGAAACAAACTGTCTCCTCTAAGTGTTGACTTTAATGTTCACTTTTATATTTACACACGCTCTATCTCTGATATTGAGCACTTTATCCCATAAATATAGCACATCTTAAGACTATATTTCTTTTTATATATATATATATATATATATATATATATAAGAGAGAGAGAGTTTGCCAAAATGTATTGAGAAAAGGAAAAACTTCTATAGATATTGTAATACTAAATTTATTCCAACATTCATTCAAAGATTCAGACATAACAAGATTAATACAAGTCACCCTTGGACTCTACAATCACAAGAGATGCTTAAAATGGTGGCTTTTAGCTTGCAGACATTTATTAGAACGCCGAACTACCGCTTGGGCAACGTTGGCTAAAGTGTCCAGAGGGATTGCTGCACATGCATTTTCAATTTCTTGTCTAAGGGCTGCCAATGTAATGCCATCTGTCGAGAAAATATCGTACTACAGTAAACAGTGTTATCGCAATTTGATAAACCTACGAAATACATGTTTTTTGTTTCTTAAGCATGCATACATTTTTTGGCGAACACTGTATATAATCACTTTTCTAACTTGTTTGCTACGGAAAGCCAAGTCATAGAATACATAAAATAATTTAAATATGTATGCGTAAAATTAGTTAAGCAATAAATATTTTTTAACTGAGTTACGCCCACGTGAAGTTAACTAGATAATTTGTTTTTATTTAACAAAGATGAACATGTAACCAATATTCTGAGTTTATGTATATTTTTCACGTAGATATAGAATATATTCACAAGTTATGTATGTATATTTAAAAAATATTTGAAATTAAATTTCAACATGGTGTGCTGCATTTGATAATTGTAACTTCCCAGGATCAGACACATTTTCCTGTCGGAGTTACCTTCTCCTTAATTTCCTAATTTTGAAACCGCTACTTGGGGACGCTCTTAATTCAGTATATATACTTGACGAGATCTCGTCTTGTCCTCTTTTCTTCTCATTTTCAGCTGATACGAGATGTAAATCTATAGTGAAGATTTGCATCTTCCCCTTTGTGGGAAGGAGGGAAGCGCGCTATGCGTTTCCTTCGGGGAAACACGCATCTACATTACACACACACACGTACGTAAGAACATTCACTTACACATACTTTGACCATACACATGCTTTCTACGTTCATTCATACACACTAATTATCGTCTTTTTCAATTGTAACTCTTATTGTATATCAATACACATATACCTGTTTGTACATATATATACCGGTCTTTGTTGCTCCCTTTGACCTTGTGCCACATCTAAGCTACGCTTGGAAAATCACTGTACCGGTCTTTGTTGTTTTCCTCACATTTTTTCCTTTTTGCATTTCTGTTGGCGGGCTCACCGGGAGAGTCCGCCATGTTTTTACTGGGCCCCATTTCTGGTGTTTATCCCACAATGCGTACAAACGGCCCGCAACATCCCACAGACTGAAAATGCACATGAAGCAGTTGATTATTTTACATTAAATAAATTGGAAATTAATCCATTGAAGTTTATTGTTACTTCGTGAAATTCATTATCAAATGAATTGTTTAAAGACACCAGCTTTATTTTTTTTTCAAACATTAACTTGTAAGATGAGAATTCTGGAGTGTGATAATTTTAATTTTATATTCCATAAAAAAAATTTGGTATATCATCATCTAAAATAACAGCTTTTAAATTTTCTATGACGGCTAAACATAAAACTACAGACTTAAGTCAAAGTTTGTGTTTGTTATTTTTTTGCTTGTTTTTAAGGTACCACCATAATCAGGTATCAACATAATTGATATGTTTAACTTATTTATACAGCAAAAAAAAAAAAGGTTCTTGTTTACACATTTTTTAAGGTGCCATTTAAAAATCTAGGGATTATTCGCAACTTAAGCGAGAATCATATCCTTAGAGGAACGAGTTACTTCAGTGATTGGTCTTTGTAGAAAATTTTATAACTAAAACGACGGAAATGGTCCACCTGATTCAACTCGACAGACAATAACGTTTAACCATAAACTATTTCTGATAGTGATTTATATTTAACAGAAAATACAACCGGTTTCTGGTCAACGCAGATGAAAACTATATAAAAATGGCAATCATATATCGTGTTGGCTCGTTGGTCTAGGGGTATGATTCTCGCTTTGGGTGCGAGAGGTCCCGGGTTCAAATCCCGGACGAGCCCGGCTTCTTTTAGTTATTTTTTTTTTTTTTTTAAGTCGATATTATTTTAATTTGTTCAGTATTCAATTGTAATGATGACAAACTAAAAAGAAATAAACATTTAGGTTGTTTCACTTAAAGAAAATGTTTAGCAACAATTTCATGCTAAAAAAAGGGAAAAGCTGGAAGATTTCTGAACACATCCATATGCAAAAAATATAGAGGAAGGCAGAGACAGTTTTTGATTGCGAGATTATCAAGCCTGACTTTGTATTTTCCGTACGTATAGGAAACCGGTCAAATGATCGAGATTTTCGATAAAAAATTCGGGCACGTCCGGGATTTGAACATGTGTACTGTTGGACTTTTCCAAAAAAAGTATAAAGGAAGATGCAGTCAGTTTGTGGGATTATCAAGCCCGACTTTGCATTTTCGATATGTACACGACACCGGAGGTACGATGGAATAATGGATGGGAAAGATGTGAATCCTCTTCTTCTCCCCACCCCAGCTATAGGCAAATAGCAGGACGGACTGGGTTCTATAGTCTTGTATGGCAACTGGTCTACCGCAGAAAGAAATGGCAACCTACTGCGGGAAAAAAAAAGTTGCCTCGTCAATCATGTATCTTTCGATACATTACCGCCTCAACGTGTATCACGCATGACACATAACTGACTGATACGACACTGATCAAGGATCGAAATTTTCGATATAAAAATTCGGCCACATCCGAGATTTTGAAATTAATTCAGGGATCACTCGCAGCGAGACTCATTATCCTTGGACTAACAAGGCTGCTTTTAAATAAAATAACAACGTTATTTATAACAGAAACAACGGAAAGATTTTACATGATTCAAATCGACAGGAAACAACTGAAGTCTATTTTTGATACTGATTTACATTTACTTGAAATTATAACCGGTTTTCACTCGACGAAATTAGCAGTTTCAACATATTTCTTAATCGTTGTCGCCAATTTGACTTGTTGGTCTAGATCATTAGTTGTCAATTTTTTTCTATTCACGGCCCACTTTTGATTGGGGATTTTTTTTTAATGGTCCCCTCGTAACCGTTTACTTTAGCAAAAGCTTATTTTACAATTTCCAGATCAAATAAACAGTGATATTTCTCCATATAAACTTTAAAACTGATTGTTTTAAAAACCAAACCAGTTAAATGAAATAAACTTTTATTTCGGCCAAAACGTTCTGCACATAAATGTACACACAAATTTAAAATGTTCTGCAAAATAAAATAAAAAAGAAGTTCCGCACATAATTTTTACATAAATGCACACTTATAACATAAAAGACACTTGAAAATTATTTTATTAAATAATTTCATTTTATTAGAACTAATATATAGAGGGCAACATTGTTGTAGCCCTGTGGCTCCTTTCATTGAATTTGTGCTCCCCACCCCCCAAATCCCAAAATTTTTCTGTGGTCGCAGTAAAATTTACCAGTGTCCCCTTATGGCTATATGACCCCCGGTTAAGAATTAATGTTATAGATGGCTATAAACTATATAAGCTATATATATATAGACTCTAAGGGCGCCTCGAGACGGTCTAATGGTTCGCAAGCTTGTCTCGCTAGAACAGTTGCGTCTGAGTAGTGAGTTCGATTCTCACAGGGTGCCTCCAACGTTTCGCTTTGTGCGACATTTAATCAACGCTTGGAGAATCGCTATACCGTAGATTATTTTTGTTCATATTTCGTGCGACTGAATTAGGATAAAAGGTAAAAATTGGTGAAAACCATATACAGAATTTTCTGGTTTTGGTTGTGTTTTAAGGATTTGTTTTTTATTATATAACTATTCAATTTCAAGTAAAGTCGGAGTTGTTGGGGCGTAGCGGAGTAATGGATAGTGGCTTGGATTGAGAAAACTGGGAGTCAGGATCATTACATTCCCTTATGTGCTTAATACCTTTGCCAAAGTTATCATCCCTTCCCCACAGCTATGAGTAAGGACAGACTCTAAAAACTTGGGTGACAAGCGGTGTAGAAAAAACAACTGAATACAAAATCAACCTGGAGAGGATTGTGTTCCGCCAGGCTCACTTGCTAAAAAATTTTCCTGTGGCACTTCCATAAAATTTACCATAAAATGATATTTGTTTTAAACACATCAATATGGGAAAGTATAGAGAGTGATAACAGTTGCGCAATTATCAAGCCTGTCCTGGCATTTTGATATCCATGGAACACAGATTAAAATAAACGTGTTTTTGTTTTTTTTTTTGTTTGTTTGTTTTTTTAATATAAAACAGAGAGTCTCATGCTGGACATGAAACCGAAACCTTACTCAACTGAAAATCAGACCCCCAGACCAGCGGTTCTCAACGTTTTTTTTATATAAATTATTCTCTATAATAATAATAATTTTTATTGACCAATATCTTGTACTACAATATTATAATGTTTCTTTCGTGGTTAAACCCATGGGGAGCAGAACGCTTCAGGCAATTGAATTCACTGTAGCATTTATTTATGTACACTGGTTAAAAATTTAAAAAAAACAATTTAAGTATATGATTAAACAAAAAACGAAAGGCATATTTATTCAATGAGTTCCCTGTGGTTGGTGCTGCTCAGCGAATTTCTTTATATCTGGTTCCATCAATGTTAATGATAGTCGAAGATCACTTTTTTTCACAATGTCAAGTTTATTGCGAACTTTTGATTTTGGAAGGTGAGATATTTGTTAATAAAAATTGCAGTTTACTTTTTTTTTAAATAAAAATATTTTATTTTCAGGTTATAGAAATGAGCATCGATAGTCATGCTCATTTAAAAATGTTATTGTTGAATTGTTATGTTTCTTTTTTCCTAATAAACATTATTTAAAAAACGCCTGATAATTATGCACCAACCCAATAGTTTTTCTCCATTTGCCTAGCCACTCGCCCCCTTTTCCGTTTATGTTTGTTTATGTTATAATTTTTATATATATATATATATATATATATATATATATATATGTGTGTGTGTGTGTGTGTGTATATGTGTGTGTGTGTGTGTCACACAAGATCTCGATATACCATGTAAAGCTTAAGTTTTACAAGCCGTCTTTCCTCGTTATGCGTCCAAGCTGTCTTGATTCTCAGTGCTCTTTTGTTGCTATTTTTTAAGGACTTCCTCGTTCCTTACTCGTTCCGTTCATAGAATTTTCAGCATCCTTCTTTAGAACCACATTTCTGCTGTCTCTAGTTTTTTTCTCATCCGTCCAGAATTCACTGCCATATAAGAGGATGGATATCACATAGCACTCAGTAATCTCGTCTTTGTTTCTGTCGATTTTCTTCCGTTTCTCAGTTAAAATAGACTTGCTCAACTCCAATTTTTATTGGACCAATCTGAATTTTTCTTTCATTTCGTTTCATCAACAATAAAAAATTTTTTTTTTTTAAATATATATAAACTGCACGGTATCCCCTTGTGTGGGTATCTTTCTCTCACTCATATCAACAATCCCAACAAGGTAAGCATAAAGAGCATTTGAAAATGAAATTGGCGATTGTCTTAGTTGTGTTTCACTTGTGTCGAAAGGAAGTTTCAATTAAATTTCAGAGAGAAATAGCTGCAGGTTCAATTTAAAGTAATTGCCTGTTAATTTGAATAAGGTGAATAAGTGGCTCGTTGGTCTAGGGGTATGATTCTCGCTTAGGGTGCGGGAGGTCCCGGGTTCAAATCCCGGACGAGCCCTAATTATCACAATTTTTTTTAAACTTCGAAACTGCTTATCTCACTGCAAGTGAAATCATCTTGCATTCTGTTGATAAATGTTATCGGTTCCATAAAATTACAAATATGAAACAAAGTTTTTAAAATTGGCTGTCTATATGTATGTATGCATGCTATTGCATTCACTAATTACCCAGCGTTACTGCTATTTCCCGGCTCATATCTAACCTCGTTAAAGAAATGCAGAAGTGTTCCCTGGAATAGGACCGTCGCGGCCTTGGGATGGTGCGCATTATTCCATCCAAATTTTTTAACAATTATAGTATTTTTTTACCGAGTTGTATTTTAACAAAATACAATAAAGAAAAAAACTATGACTGAAAATTGGTCTGGGGGTTTGATGATAATGTATGTAAAGAAAGACGTCATTGATTCAAACAGCTGCAAGATCGTTTTCAGAAAGGAAATCACATCGAAGTCTCCAATTTGGGAAATTTTCATGAAACGATCATCCCAAAAACGCTAAAACACACGAAATTGGAATACAGATGAGACAATAACTTAAAAATGTTCTTGTAGTTGTTTTATTTTTTCAGACCCAAATAAAAAAAGAACTAAGTAAAAAAGCCCTTTTTTCTTTCATTAATGGATTTATATTTTTTCCTGTAGACAAAAAAAAAAAAAAAAAGACGAAAAGTTCTTTCATTTGTAACACAAACGGTTCTCTGTTATTTCAAAGATGACTTCTGCCAAGGTACTGGAAATTTTAAATATTCTTGCTGCTAACAATGTTGGCGGTCTCTGATAACTTAAGGCTACATTCTAAATTTTCCGCCCCCCCCCCAAAAAAACATTGGTCTTTATGGTTCAAACAAATAATTAAGATACAAAAACCGTCGTTAACTAGGGCAAAAGATTGCTTGTTAATTTTAATGCCACCAAAATCAAACTTATAATTATCTGAGAGACCCCACTCCGCCTTCCATCAGCATGGCTGATGCTATCCTCCAGGAAAGTCTCATTGCGTCTTCTTGGGCTAACGTTCTCAGCTGACATGAAATGAAAAGGCTATGCTGAATCCATTGCTAGGTTAGTTGCTAAGAAAGTTGGTTTACTGTGCCGGGCAAGATAATTTTTCTCTTTAGAATCTAATTCTAAATTTTTGGCTCCTCACCCCAAACATTTATCTCTGCTATGGCCATGTGCAAAAAAGCTCTTCTAACTCAGCGTAATATATAGTTTTCTATTCGGCCAGTGAGCATTATATCGTTTTTGTTTGAATGCTCTAAAGTTAATAAACCAATAACAAAAATAAGTTCGAACTTTTGCTTAAAGACTTTCAGCCATTTTGTTTTATATAAAGTTTTCTTATATAACATTATTTTATGGAGACTTCGGTTCTCGAAATGTGGCTCATTTTTCTCGGGGTAGTGTTTTCTCTTTGGGTGCAAAAAGTCTTGATTCAAATCCGGGTGGAGGCCGTATGTTTTCCTGAGCCGTGGACAGCCTCATCGCAAATGCCAATGTGGTCTTGACAGTCACACACACTGACATACTTTGTTGATTAATTACGATTTCAGCTGTGAAAAAAATTAGATTTAATGGTGCCTTCTGCACCACGGCCGGTACAAGGGATTTGTACCCCCAAATCTATTAAACGATCCCCAACCTATTATACGTCCCCGACTCTAATTAGATCTCAATTGTCATAAGGTCAGTCAGTTTCAGTCAGTTATGTGCCATGCGTGATACACGCTTAGGCGATCATGTATCTTTCGATATGTGACTGACAAGGCAGATTTTTTCCCTGCAGTAGGTTGTCAAGCATTCGTATAAAAATATAAATTTTATTCTAACCTAATTATGTATAATTCTAAATGGATCACATGCAATATAAGTGAACAATTAAGCTAGAAATGTTGTAACGTCCTTCATATTTTTGCATTGTATTCAGAATTAGCCCAGCTATTTATTTCACACTACTCCCAGGTCTTTTGAACATGAGTAGATGCTTACCTCTTGTTTTATGTTAAGAATTTGGCTTCTGGTTCCTACTAAAGGTCTTCCCATTCTATTCCCTTTTCAGTCACCATTCAGTGGTATTATCGCCTTCTATGGGGTGAATTGATTAAAAAATCTATTGACGCTTCCAAACATATGAGCGTGTATCTGCAGACTGTGGATTACCGCCTTATGGTTTTACCAGTTTTATCTTTCTTTTTAAAAATATTTTTTCTTACTTTCTTGTAAGGCTTCGGATGCAAGAGATCTCAAATTCAAATCCCGGACGTGCCTGAATTATTTATCGAAAATCTCGATCATTTGGTCGATGTCCTATACATATAGAAAATAAAAAGCAGGCTTGATAATCTCGCAATCTTATGATAACTGGCTGTACCTTCCTCTATACTTTTTTCATATTGATGTGTTCAGAAATCTTCCAGCAGTACCAGATTTTCCCTAAATGAAATGATTGCTAAAAAAATTCTTTAAGCGAAACAACCTAGATGTTTATTTCTTTTTATTTTGTCATCATTAAAAATGAATGCTATATAAATTAAAATAATATGTATTTAAAAAAAAAAAAAAAACTAACTGAAAGAGGCCGGGCTCGTCCGGGATTTGAACCTGGGACCTCTCGCACCCAAAGCGAGAATCATACCCCTAGACCAACGAGCCAATTCGTAAACGTAAATCGGAAAGTCAGTCAGTTATGTGCCATGCATGATACACGCTTAGGCGATCATGTATGTTTCGACTGACGAGGCAGATTTTTTTTTTCCCGCGGTAGGTTGCCATTTCTTTCTGCAGTAGACCAGTTGCCATCCAAGGCTATAGAACCTGGTCTTGGAGGGAGGCACAGTGGAATAATAAATAGCGGCTCGGACTGAGGAATCGGAGAGCTGATGCCGAATTCCAATTGAATCCATTACATTCATTTACGTACTAATACCCTTGGGAAAGGTATGAATCCTCTTTTTCTCTCACCAGCTATGGGTAAAAATAGCAGAACAGACCGGGTTCTATAGCCTTGGATGGCATCTGGTCTACAGCAGAAAGAAATGGCAACCTATTGCTGGAAAAATCTCCCTCGTCAGTCATGGATCGAAAGATACATGATCGCCTACGCCGGTTTCACACATAGCACATAACTGACTGAATTCAGAAGGTTTATTGATAGTTCAAGTTATTTCACATCTGCTTTGAGCAGAAACCGGTTATGTTTTCCATTATATTCTTCAATATAAATCAATATCAGAAATAGCTTACAATTATTGTCCGTCGGATTAAATTATGGAAATCATTTCCGTCGTTTTTAATTATATAAAACTTTGTTTCTAGAAAGAACAATGCGTGAAGTGACTCGTTAGACCAGGAGTTTGATCGAGAATGAGACTTGTTTTAAACAGCATCTTAAAAAACAAAGA
Source organism: Acanthosepion pharaonis (assembly GCA_903632075.3). NCBI lineage: Eukaryota > Metazoa > Mollusca > Cephalopoda > Sepiida > Sepiidae > Acanthosepion > Acanthosepion pharaonis. The sequence goes on from CAHIKZ030003537.1 coordinate 260,485, forward strand.
AACAAAAAACTTTGGCTTAAGTCTGTGATTTTGTGTTCAGCCGTCATAGAAAATGTAAAGACCGTTATTTTTGTGATGATATACCAGTTTGCTGGCACAGGAATATAAAATTAAAATTATCACATCTCGGAATTCGCAACTTACAAAAGTAAAGATGTAGAACCCAAATTCTACATTATTCCAAAATCTAAAAATAATTTGGTCAAATCTATGCAAAAAGTGAATCACAGAACACTTTCAACTTCATACACTTTACAAAAATCACGAGTCCTCATTGGTTAATAAATATACAAGTTGGCGTGACTATCCATCCACGCTTAACTAATTTTTACAGCTCGTGACTGAAATCCAAATTCGCGCCAAGTTTCCGTGAGCCACCCGAAGCAAATAAAAACAGAAACTTAGTCACTCTCACCAGTGAGCATCGTGACGTCAAACGAATTGCAACTAAACTTCACGTCACACAATCTTAAGTTTTTCGTTCATACAAACATTATACAAACTTAACGATATTTACACTCACTCACCAAAACTCACCAGTAAATACTATTCAAATTCACTCACCAAATTCCTTACGCAGAAGTTAAAGAAATTCCTTCTAACAAATCAACTTTATTTCTCAACATTCGAGAACATTGTATTACACAAAACGATCAAAAGTAGATAACTTCTTTGATCACAAATTGCATTCAACTTTATATTTACTACTTACATGAACAGTAAATTCTTAAATGTAAATTTTTCTCTTGCAATTAATTTACAGGATCTTCGATAACAGATTCTAACAAACACCCTTTCAAATCAGAACTTATTAACAACATTTAATCTTTCACCAAACTTGAGTTCAACATAAAATTAAAAAGGTTTCACTTAAAAAAATCCACTACATTTTTGTAAAATATTTCCATTACAAAAATATATTGAAAATTACTTGTTATTCAAATATTCGCCTTTTGTCTTTTAAAACAAATGTTTCTTGCTGTTTTTCTTGTTGTTTTTGCATTTTGCTTAACATATTCATAGAGTAAAAAATTGTATGGCTTGATTTGGGCCATCAACAACATTATATAAATGGTAACCACCAAACTGTCCACTACAAAGGCATCAGTTTTATAATGTTTAAAGTTTAAACAGTTCATTTGAGTATGAACTGCACGATTAACAATAAACTTTAATAGAATTTCAGATTTGTTTAAATGAATGTAAACAAAAAATAAATAAATAAATAAATAAATGATTAAAATGCTTAATCATAATGTCCATTCGTATGTTTGTGGAAAATGTGAGTGATCCAAGAAAATTATATAGCGTTGCTATATTTATCAAACAGAACTGCAGGACACAATGCTAAAATTTAATTTAAAATGTTTTCTATTTTTAATTTAAAATTTATTTATTTTTATTTTTAATTTAAAATGTTTTCTATTTTTAATATAATTTTTTTTTTTTTTAATTTAAAATGTTATCTATTTTTTTAAAATTTAGTAGATAAATTTAATATAGATTTAATATATAATTACATAGAATACATTTATCTATTAAGAATATTAGTAACTTGCTAATCCGAATTAAAAAAAAAAAAACAATTACCTGGTTAACCACATGTAGGTGTTACACTGTTAACAAAATATTTATTGCTTATCTAATGTAGATATAAGCATTAATTTATGACTTGAATGGCTTTATGCCACAGTGGAGTAATGGATAGCGGCTGGGATTGAGGAATCGGAGAGCCGAGTTCGAATTCCAGTCAGTTCCATTACATTTACTTACCTGTTAATACCATTTGGAAAGGTATAAATCCTCTTCTCCCCCAGCTATGGGTAGATAGCAGGACAGAACGGGTTCTTGGATGGCAACTGGTCTATTGCAGAAAGAGATGGCAACGTACTGCAGGAAAAAATCCGACTCGTCAGTCACTTATCGAAAGATACATGATCACCTAGGCGTGTATCACGTATGGCACATAATTGACTGATGGCTTTGCCCTCTTTCATAAGTCCTTGTTTTCACCAATTTGCCAATAAAAATCCATTGCATTGACAGTCAATATTCTCCTTATTTCAATAAATGACTCAGGAATAAAATCAATAAACAAACAGAATATGTTCAATATCTACATAACTTCTTCCAACGCAGCATACTGTGAGTGTATTTACTATTTAAAATAAAGGGCCTATGAGTGAAATCATTAATATTGTATACAGTGTAACCCGGATGTAAGAGAGTTGTCGGGACCGGAGAAGAAGTCTCTTATATCCGGGTTTCTCTTATATCCGGGTTTGGTCTATATGTATACATTAACACAGGCTCTAATTTGGGACCAGAGAAAATCTCTCTTATATCTGGGTTTCTCTTATATCCGGGTTTGGTCTATTTATATACATTAACACAGGCTCTAATTTGGGACCAGAAAAAATCTCTCTTATATCCGGGTTTCTCTTATATCCGGGTTACACTGTAATTTTAAACAAGCAACTTCGGCTTTTGCACAGCGCTCAGGTTGCGTAGTGAATGCACAAGAATTAGCACTGAAGATGATTAAATAGTTGTTTCTTTTAAGGCTTTGATAAAAGAGAAGCATTTCAACAAACATGGATATTCGTGTCCGCAAAAAACTGTGTTTCAAAAGGACGGTTTTTCCATTGACACCGCTATTGTTTTAACTACTTTCACTCCCTCTGCTATGTTTATTTACAAGATTATAAAAAAAGTATTTAACTCTTATAAAGATTTATTACTTACCAATTTATAAAGAAATAAATGTGAAAATAAATCTTTTTAATTCATTTAATTACAAAATTATCAAAATATGCAAAACATCTACAAGGCAATATCTATTACAAGACAATATTTATTATTTGCCATTTTATAAATAACTATGAAAACAAGTTTTTTATTCATAATTTTATATCAATAAATTATAAAACAAAATTTAAATAAATATTATTTCCGGGAGATAATACGTTTTCTTCTCAGATTATTTTATATCTCTTATTACTTCTTGTTTTAATATTAATTTCATATGTTTGGGTTTTATTAAAATTCTAATCATCGCTTCTTAAAACGACAAAAATTGCCAAGTGAGTGAACGTAGTTAAAATAATAGCGGTGTCAACGGAAAAAAACTGTCCTTTTGAAACACCGTATTTTTAAACTAGTCAGATTTTTAGAATTTCTGAATAACGCGTAAATAATGATTTTAGTAATTCTTTTTTTTAATTATGTTGCATAAACCAAACTAACGTCGGTAGCGGGGTTGCTTAAGGTTTAGTCGAGTGTGTGTCAAGTTGATCATTAAAAATTCGTGTATGAGAATTCGAGGTCGTTTATCTTATCATTACTGTAGAATATAATTTTACCTCAGACATTTCTAGCTAAACAGATTATATCATAATATCATTTATTCAAGCGACACTTATTATTATTATTGTTATTGTACAAAGAAATTAACGTAATATATAACACACACACACGAACACACACAAACGCGCGCACACACGCACACACACACACATATAGGTATCTCCAAAGATTCACTTAAATTCTTTATATTATTATTGAGGATTTTTGATTGTTAAATTATTATTATTTTTTTTTTTTTGAAACTTCTACATTTTGATTAAACATTTTTGTTTTACTTGCATCATCGGTTGACCACAAATTAGGATGGAAAATTTTAGCGTCTTTTCGCGCATGCAAAACATATTGATTGCAAATTCTTGCAAAAATAAAAAAAAAAGTATTTGACGGATTTTAATGAAACATTCAAGACTTATTCACTAATGAATAAATTATTTTTGAAATGTTTCTTTTTTTTAAAAAAAGTCTTTGTAAAATTTGTTTTTTTTTTAAATCTGTTACATCCGAATTATTTAATTTTATGAAATTTCGCGAAATTCTTTTTTGTAGCGCTTAATGTTTATACTAACGCTGAACTCCTTGGAGAATTTAAATCATGAATTTTTTTTCCAACAGGGTCCCCCAATAACAGAAAATTGAGTTGATTTTTGTAAATATAGATGTCCAAACATAACATTACCAGAAAATAAGAGCGTTAACTTAAATAAATTTAAAATGTATTGGTAATTTTCAAACATTTCTTCAACAAGCGTCTTCGTAAGTTAGACTATAAAGACAAAGTATCTAAAATGCAATAAAATATTAGATTGTGTAAAATATTTAAAAAATTTTTTTAAGATTATTGGGTAGTTAAAAAATGATATCAAAAAGATGTTCACGTTATATTCGTCAAGTAGTTGTTACAGTTTGGTCAACCTTAAAAAAAATTCCCAAACATAAGTCTAGCGAGAAAGTTGGCAACACCTCAAAAATACCTACGACCGTGTTAAAAAATGCATTTCTGCGATATTTTGAACATAAAGTAAGATTTCTTTCAACTTTAAATCAGTTAATTTGTTTAAACTATAAATCAGTTAATCTTCTTCAAATAAAGTTTCGGAGAATTATATTTTATTTTTGAAAGATTTTTCATAAAGAGACCTTCCCAAGCATTTTTTCAAGTACTTAAAAGCTCACACTCACTCTTCGGGTATTTCCCTCGAACTCTCCCATCGAATACATCCCACGCTAATTCAGCGGAAGAAGAATTTAGGAAATTGTATCCGACAACTCATAATTTCCAAAATTTTGTTGTTTTTTTTGTTTTTTTTGACTCCAGATTATTTTGACATAATTTAGAAGAGTATTGTCTTCTTAAAAGGTGAATTTTTTTACCAGATGGTAAAGCATAACTTTGCAAAATCAAATAATATTATTCTCTTTTTTCCTGATTCCCTCCAACTCTCTCATTCTCTCTAAACACCCCTACACCATAATAAACCCCCAACACCAACTGTTGGAACCACATATTCATTATTCAGTCTTTCTCCTTACATACACGCGCCCCTTAGTATCAAAAGGTTCAAATTTGGGCTCGTCTGTCCACAAGACATTTTACCACTCTTTAAATATCCAGTTCTTATGCTTTCTTTGCCTATAACAGTTTTTTCTGCTTATCTGCCCTTCCATAACGGGTTTCTTGATGGCTATGCACCCCTTGAGCCCCACTGATTTAAGTCGATTTTTCACATTTAGGAACGACACTGGTTGCTGTCAAGAAAAATTAAATTCAGCTGCCAACTCTGAAGCAGTTTTCCTTCTATTTATTTTGCTCTTAAGAATCAAGTGTTTATCTTCAGTAGTAGTTGTCGGCTGGATGTTGCTCAAATTTAACGCGTCTCGTCTCTAGATAAAGGTGGTTAAGGGGTGAACGATAAGAACTACATTAAAGGAAGACGTTACAACAACCCCAATAAATTACACGACAGGTTTCATTCAAATTCTTAGATGCTGTCAGTTCGCGTTACTTTAACGTGCATATTTGGGAGGTTAAGGTTTGATAAATATCTAAATTTTAAAACAATCTACGAAGAAATTAATCTTAATTTGAGCAACATCCAGCCGACACACTGGGGTTAAAATAGGAAACTAAAATGATACATATGACACACTCATATCCTCTCTCCCACCTCACTTCCTCACTTCGTTAACTTTGCGTATACTTGATGAGGCCCGTAAAAAACGGGTGAATTTCTTTTCATTTTTCATTTCAGCTTTTGGAAGTAAAGTCTGATGATCCAGAACCCTGTTAAAGGGGTTATGGTGAAATAACTTATTACATGGAATCTTAACGTGGTCTGGGTTTTTATTCAAATATATATATATATATATATATATATATATATATATATATATATATATATATATATATATATATATATATATTCCATTTATTTACCCAAAATATGACATTTTCCTCGAATTTACGTTTGCTGAGGCGAAGAAGAAATTGACCTCTTCAACAGAAAGAACAACAGCGACAAGTTCTGCCTTCCAAGTTACTCATTTTTCGTTTACGCAACAATATGTACGTATTGCGTTCTGAATTGAAGGAAAGATGATGCGTTTTGACGAAGCCGCAAAAAATTAACAGAATTTAAGCTGAATTGAAAATGTAGATATTGCTAAAATATAATAATTTAATATACTTTAATAATAATTTAATATAATTTGCAATTACTGCTTATTTCATTCATTACATATATTATCATTATTATTATTGTTTGAAGTTATATGTACTGTTTTTTTATTATTTCTTTCAACTTTTTCCGCAGTTATCGGGTTTTTCTGTATTAGTATCTGTTTGTTTTTGTACAACTAACATGGCGATCATTTGTCTTATTTTTACTTTCTGTTTTTGCTTACCGAAAGTTATATATATCAACTTTGCATTTCCTACTGCTTCATTTTTATCCGTTGATAGTTTAGGTGTTGTAATAAAGTAATCGGGAGTAAGCTCCCTTGTTTTATGATTACCTCCCTTTGGAGAACTCTTTCGTTTGCAGAGGACTTAAGAATAGTCACTACACTTGTATCAATTATTCTAATCAAAATAAAGCTTCCTTAAGGTTTCTCTTACCCTCGTTTGTTATTACAGGTGTTACTTTCAAAAAGTCAGTATAAATGATTTTATTATATGTTAAATAATGACTTCATCTCTGAGTATTTTAGGCTTAAATCTCGGTATATATTTTCATATATTTTTTTGTTTCTAAAATGGGCAATATTTTCGATATTTATGTTTGTTTATTTATGTACAACTATTTCGTAATTTATCTTGCTTTCTAGTGTTTTATATACTTAAGCAAAACATTTTTTGGGGCTTCTAAAGCACGTAATGCATATAATGTGTATATATTGTGTGATAGTGAAGGAGCTTGCGCGTCACGGGGAACCTGAATGTAAAGCTCTTTGGGAGCTCCGTCACCTGGTTGGGTCACCCATGGCGGTAAGGATTCAGGGAAAGGGCACGATCCGACGCCCGGTCAAGATGATGTTTTACGCACGAGAACAAGTCGGCATCCCGATACAAGGTGTCATCATGAGCATGTTTGTCAAGCTCTTGTTTGACGCAGCGGATGGTGTCTGCTGAAGTGTGTGATCCATGGAGGGTCAACACATGGACCACTTTGTTGCGGAATCTATGCTGAGTAAAATGTATCAGAAGGTGATTTTTTGTGAAGGCCAAGAATGTGCGTGATCGTAATACATTTATCCACAACAAATAAATCAAACAAAATAAATAGACAATTCAACTTCAAGAAATTACTAAAAACAACGTCATTAGAGATTTAAAAAATAACGTGAATTTAAATATATATTCGACATACACAAAGTGATAATAAGTTGCTTGTTAAATGGGGCAAGTGAGATAAGGTTGCAAAGATTGTCCATGCAGAAATCTAGTGAGTAAATGTTATTGAGTCAGTGTGTTGGCACGCGTGGGGTCTGCTGGTATCTCTCGAAACTCAGTGTCTGATTAACTTGAATTAAGTTGAGCGATCCCTTTTATAGATTTTCGAGTTTCCAAATAGGCTCCAGAGACCTGCGCGGGAAAAAGGTTTGTCTCAACTTTGATACATTTTAGTGTCCTTTTAACCAATGGGGGATTGCGTTTGAAAAAGTAAAGTGATGATTGGTTAAAGGTTTATTTGTGAAAAAGTACATCTTCCCGTAGGGGGTGACAGGCAAATGTGAAGGATTCCACAACTTCAAACAATTCGCAGCCAAGGCTTTCGTGCTCGAAGACTTTTTTCGTCTCACGTCTAAAGAATCAATTGGAAAAGTGCAGTCCACAAAAAAACAAAAACAAAAATCCTTCGAAAACCCCAGAAGGTAAATTGAAGAAAGGAAGAGAGCTCAAAGAAAAGTCAGAGCTCCCCATCCCCTCCCCTGAACCTTCCTACGTTACTATGCAGTGGCTGCGGACATCTCTTCAAATTCATCATAAGACTCAGTTCACATAGAAGGAAATGTTGATGAGCACCCCTATACTCGGCAATGAGTACCGCAAACGACGATGTGTGTGTGTGTGTTTGTGTACTAATGAGTAATTAACACTGGTTGAGGAAAATAACGAGTTCCCAAGAGGAATATGATGACGTGTGCAGTGACGTCATGTTCTCTCACACAGTTATTCACCTGTCAACTCGACAGCAAGAAATATCAAACTGATGGGTAAATAAAATTATTTCTTGTTCATTTCTGTTTTATGTCTTCTGAATTAAAATAACCTCGTATTTTTATTCTTCTAAATTCAAACACGTTCCTTTATGGACGTGACGTCACCACATACGTCACCAGATTACTCGTGGGACCACTTTGCAAAAGCAACACTTGTTTGCTTTTAAACGTTGGTTTTGGCTGCGATTGGGGAAAAAAAACATGTTTTTTTTCCGCAATACTTAGCCTTTTTTTAATGGTTGAAAAAAATGTGGAGTTTTAAAATTGGCACTGCAACCAGAAATAACCATTTTTATTATTTTTTTTTTTTTTTTTGATATTATTAGCACTCCAGATCATAAATATAAAAAAATCAAATAAAAATAATAAAATATTTTTTATAAAAGTTAATAGGGACGTCCAGTTTGCTTATGAGTATTTCATGGTAAATTGATCTGCCTATGGAAGCCAAAAAAATTTAAATTTAAATTTAAAAAATATGCTATTCTTAAGATATAAAAAATGCATTTTTTTAATATTTGTAATCTGCAGGGCTTACTCGATAGTAATAAATGAAAAATCCAAATTATGAATTTTTGATTTTTTTTTTTTTTTTTTTTTTTTTACATTTTAAAAAATCACGGAATATGAATCTATTTAGTTTTGGCTTCCGTAGGGGAGATAAATTTGCAATAAATTTAGATAGCAATCTGGATACCTTTTATTAAATTTGATCAAATTTAATAATTAATATATATATATATATATATATATATATATATATATATACGTGATTTTGTGTGCTTGATCGATAGTAATATGAAAAGAAAATTCGAAAATGATTATTTCTGGTCGTGATGTCTATTGTACAACTCCTCCTCCTCCGAAAAAAAATTCAAAACTTACACAAACCTATACTGAAAATAATAATATTGAAAATAATATTCAAATATGAATATCAGTTTAAATTCCAGTCATTAAATAAATTGTAGTGACATTAAAGATAATAACAGTAGCAGCTCTAAATAAAACTCACCAACAGCAGTTCTCGGATAAAAAACGCGTGAACTCTTCTTTCTATCTTTTCCTTCTTTCGAACTGCTGATATGAACTTTCCACGCTGAAGCTACAAGGGCTGTGAATGCTTCTCACTAAAACACGCCGACACAGTAAGTTCCCACTATAATATATTAATGAACATTTCGTTATGTATACAATTTACGTCTAGCAAGAGAAACTATTGTTTTAAACTTTCCTTTTGTTAATTTGTCTAATAAATGTTATCTTTGCATTGCAAATCAATTGCTCTGTTATGTTGGGTATGTACTCTTTTCACCGCCATTATTTCATGTACTATAAAATGTTACCATAAGTAACCTTACGCATTTAATTATTATTAATAATTAACGCCTCGTCCCTGTTTTTCTTTGATTACTAGACTTGTGAACAATGCCATGCTATTTGAAAGTTATAATGACCAGAGGAAATATATTGAATATATAAAACAGTGAAACAATTCAATCCCGAGCAATGACCACACAAGAAGGTTTTTGGAATTTCTTTATTAAGAACAATCAAACACTTGCGAAGGATGAGGGGGGATTAGCTTCGTATACCAACGAATGATGTATGCAAAGGGGGGAAGGCAGACATTTCTAGACAGTGGATGCTGGTATACAATGGGGAGTGCGGTTGTACAATTTCATCCATGTACTCCTGGGCAACGCCAAGTACCTACCTCGTCTAATATATATATATATATATATATATATATATATATATATGGGGGGTGCCGAAACCTTAGATCAAGGAAAGGCATAATAAAAATATCCAAATGTTGGCTAATTTTTTCCTTTATTTCTCCCGAAATTAAAGCAACCATACGAAATTTAGAACAGCTCATGATCAAGTATAATAGACATTCGTTGCCTGTTATATTTAACAATATATGTTTGAAAATATATATATATATATATATATATATATATATATATATATATATATATATATATATATAAATATTTATAAAATATAAATATATATAATATAAATATATATATATAAATATTTTAGAATATAAATATATATATATAATATAAATATATATATATATATAATTTTATTTATATATATATATATATATATATATAACATAAATATAAATATATATATATATATAAATATTTATAAAATATAAATATATATAATATAAATATATATATATATAAATATTTATAGAATATAAATATATATATATATATAAATATATATATATATATAATTATTTATAATATATATATATATATATATGTATATATATATATGTTGTCAATAAAGTCACTATACAGTTACTTACAATAACAAGACAACGTAATTTATCAGCAGTTTAGAAAATTATTATTAAAGGGTTCTGATTAACAACAATAAAACGTTATGTTAAATAATAGTAAATTAATTACCAATACTATACAAACTGCAAGCCACCTGATTCAATGCTTTGCTTTTTTATTATAACTAACTGTATAGAGACTTTATTGCCAACCAAATATATATATATATATATATAAATTTCTTTTCATTTTTCATTTCAACCTTTGGAAGTGAAGTCTGATGATCCAGAGCCCTTTAAAAGGGCTGTGGTGAAATAATTTATCACATGGAACCTTAAAGTGGCCTATTTTTATTCAAATATATATATATATATATATATATATATATATATATATATATATATATATATATATATATATATATATATATATATATATATATATATATATATATTTATATATATATATATATATATATATATATATATATATATATACATATATATATATATATATATATATATATATATATATATATATTACATACATATATATATATATATATATATATATATATATATATTATATATATATATTAATAATTTGACCCTAAGCAAAGGCAATAAACTAAGACTTAACGGGTTACAGTGTATGCTAAAAAAAATAAAAATATTATTAAGGAGAAAAAAAATTAAAGATCAAGAATTTAGACAACAATTTCTGTTTTTGAAGATCAAAGTTGACTTGGAAGCTAGATGTGATTAGCCATCATCTCATGCATCTGATCGTCTCTCGTCTTCAGCCTGTATCTTCTTATTCTCTCACTTATCTCTTTCAGTCTTCATTGCCAGTCGATGTTTTTTATCTAAATGTTAACCAAATACGTATTACCTTCATATGCTATAAAACGTTGTCCGGAAAATAATGTCTGATTTTATAATCAACATTTATTCCAGAATGAATTTATTTAAACAGTGTTTAAATCAATCAAAATAGCTACCTCGAACATCTATACATTTCGGCCATCGAGTTACAAGCTTATTTATGCCTTTACGATGGAACTCCAAAGAAGAAAACTTTGTAGGCAATAAAGACAGGGAAAGATAAAAGACAGGCCTTGATTTTATTTGCCTGATCTCAGTACCATGGCAGGTTGTGAAACAAGTTTGTTTTTTTTTATGTTCGGCTGTCTCCGCGCATGCACCTACATACGGACCAAGGACAAAATAAGCCTTGTTCCAGCGACCACTGTCACGTTTGCGTCGATATTACACCGACTCCACCTCTCTTAGGCCGATGAGGAAGGTGAAGCCGCAGGGTTGGAATCGCCGGGACCCGCAGCCTTCTCTCGTCTCAAACCAGGAGAGATAATACGCTTTCATCCCGGCCAAAAGGCCGAGAAGTGTATTAATAGGGGAAATATTATTTTCCAATTAAAAAAAGGGGGCAAGAAATTGTAAAGAACAAGTAAATAGATTTAGTCGAGTTATGGTGGAGTAATGGATAGCGGCTCGGATTAAGGAATCGGAGAGCCGAGTTCGAATTCCAGTCGAATCCATTACATTCACTTACGTGCTAATACCCTTCGGAAAGGTATGAATCCTCTTCTTCTCCCCCCAGCT
>CAHIKZ030003537.1:275000-277500 GCA_903632075.3 Acanthosepion pharaonis
ACGAAAATATTATTTTAGTTGGAAATTTTTATTCATTTGCTGTCGTCATTAAGAAAATTAAACGCTGAAAAATTAAAAAGTATTTAAAAAATGGAAATGGGCTCGTCCGGGATTTGAACCCGGGACCTCTCGCACCCAAAGCGAGAATCATACCCCTAGACCAACGAGCCGCCTGTTGCTGCCTTCGAAATACTACTTGTCAATGTAGGTAGTTTCGTTTAGTCTGAATCTTATCATTGTTTGCTGTTTTCGATCACGTGTGATCATTCGGACGTGATTGTAATATATAAATTTTTTTTCTCATTTTCTGTCAAGTGTTTCTTTCGTCTAGGAGTATGATTCTCGCATAGGGTGCCAGAGGTCCCTGTTTCAAATCCCGAATGATCTCCTTTAATTTTTATTTAAATCTACACATATTTGTGACTATGAATTGTTCGAATTTACGTGTGATAATTTCGCTATTTCTTTTGTATCTCACTCGTCTTGAACAGGTTAAAATATTTGTGTTCGGGAAAGTATCCTGTTCGGGTGTAAATTATTTCTCACCAATGGCCTCCGAAGGTAATGAAGGTGTTTCGCCTCAGTGTACGCGACGTGGCGGGACTTAACTGTGGGGTTTAGAGATTGTGAAACTAGAAAAATAAACTCGTCTGTATATTTTCTATAGTAATAATAGCAACAGAATAGCTAGAAGCTGTGTGAAGAGTGTTTCAAGGTGGAAAATTTTTCTTTAAAAGGCTGAAGCATTTATTAAATAAAATACAAATATAAACACATGATGAGGAAGGAGGGCCTGGAGAATCTGATACTCACGGGTCGAATAGAGGGAAAGAGAGACAAGGGAAAACAACGCGTGACATACCTGGCAGACTTAAGCAAGTGGATGACAAAACGTGGGAAGGAACTTGTTGAGACCTGCAAGGGATAGGGAGAAGTGGAGAGCCATGATCACCTACGTCCTGAAAGGACATGGCACATAAAAAGAAAGAAGTCTATCCCCGAACCTTAACCCAATAGAGTATGCATGCCATCTTCCGAAATATTTGACCTATCAATTTACAGAACTACATCCAGGCCGTTTATCATGTAGCAGGACAATGCCTCAAACCACACTGCCAACACAACAAAGGATTTCAACAGGGGGGGAAGGGGACAGTTTTAGACTGGCCAAGTCAATCACCGAAGAAGAGACTCGAGGCGAAAGAAATGTGGTTCTACAGAAGGATGCTAAGGATAACATAGACCAAGCGTGTGAGCAACGATGAGATCTTAGAGAGGTTGCAAACAAAGAGGAGGCTTATACTTAATATCAGGAAGAGGCAGCTGAAGTTTCTGGGACACGTAATGAGGAAGGAGGGCCTGGAGAATCTGATACTCACGGGTCGAATAGGGGAAAAGAGAGACAAGGAAAAACAACGCGTGACATGCCTGGCGGACTTAAGAAAGTGGATGACAGAAAATGGTCTGGGGGAGGAAGCAGAAAGTAGGAACTTGTTGAGCGCTGCAAGGGATAAGGAGAAGTGGAGAGCCATGATCGCCTACATCCTGAAAGTGGGGGGGGAGTTATCTGAAAATCAGCAATACACGCTTGAGTGATCATGTCTCTTTTGATTACTGACTGACTAGACAGAAGATTTTCCCGTTGTAGGTTGTCGTTTCTTTCTGCAGGAGACAGCAGCTTTAAAATTACCGTTAAAAATCAATGATCTGTTGAATTTCTGTAACTATTTTTTGTTTTAATACGCGAATGTCGAATATTATAATTGTGAAGTATGGAGGAAAATCTATTTCATAATACAGTAAGTTTTCGGGTTACGAAAGTCCTGACCTGCGACGATTCGTAGTTACGACACAATCTCCGTTAATCTTGTTTCGACATACCGTTTGTCTCATACATAAGTCTCTGTATACATAGGATACTCCGTTGGATCGCTAAAAAGAAGAGCATAGCATGATTAAAAAGACGCCAAAGTTGATGAAAACAAAATTTTCGCGTCTAAATGCTTATGTTACTTTTTAGAGGAAAGATCAATATTTTTTACTTTTTTTTTAAATTTTTCCTTCTTTTTTTAGAACGTTGTAAATTTTGATTAAAAGACCTTGTTTCTCATTTTATCAGCTTATTGATAAATTAACGTATAAACATTTTGACGCGTTTTTTTTTTCCCGTTTGACACACATTAATTTGGAAAATCTTGCAAAATGAAAATAATTGTCGGATTTTAATGAAATTTTCAGAAACTATTTACAAATGATGGAACTTATTATAAATACATTTTTTTTAGTAAAGTCATCGCAGAAATTTTTTTTTTTTTTCATATGTATTTACCCACTCTAACTAATTGTACGAAAACTCTATAATTTCAATTCTGAGGAGTTTAGTGATTATATCAGTTAAAAGCACAATGCTTTGAGGAAAAAAAATCATGTTTTTGTTTTTTTTTAGTTGGAGCCCTTCTACCTGAAAATCGTCTCTGAAGTGTAACATACAAAAACTCAA
>CAHIKZ030003537.1:285000-292500 GCA_903632075.3 Acanthosepion pharaonis
AGATCAGGACCAATAATATTGCGGATTCTTCTTTGAATTTTATGAAGGAGTTCAAGATAAATAGCAGTGGTACCAGACTATATGTGGCAGCAATATTCTAAGCATGGACGAATGGTAGACTTATAGATATATAAGATAGATTCTGGAGAGAAAAATTGTCTCGCACAACACAGTGAATCAACTTTTTTAGCAGCTGACCTAGCAATGGATTCAATACAGTGTTTCCACTACATGTCAGATGAGAACGTTACCTCGAGAAAGGACAACAAGTCACTTTTCATGATGCTGAAAATCAGGGAGGGGGTCTCTCAGATCCCTTGTTTATCTTTTACACGGCGTAAACTGGAAAATCAAAAAGATTTTTTTTTAAATTAAACAAATAAAAATATAATTCAGTATTTCATTAAACGGCTTGTCTCGATTCAACCATTTTTATTTTTTAAGAAAAATTATTTATTCTTAAAAAGATTAACCCTGCCGAAGAGTTTTATAAAGTTTAAATATTCAGAAACCTTTTTCCTTCTCCAAATAAAACAAGTTTCTTGATTGTGTTTGGTTCGGACATCCGTATTTTATTTAACGTTTGGTCGGAATTTTGTAAAGTATGAGCAGGATTGTCAGGTAACTGTTTGAACTTTGAACCTTGCTGACAAGAGTGGAGATGCCCATCTGGGGTTATATCTTAAGCAAAGAGTAAGATTCTTACAAAGTCTAATCCTTTAAGTTACCATTTTTCTTCGAAGCAAATGTCTGGCAGATATTGAATCTTTAAGAGATTTTAAAATGTTCTCCGAATAGGGATACGGGTTCGATTATTGTCGGGGTGTATAGTAATCTTTAGTTCAACTTCTTCATCTTTGTTGTTCGATATTATTTTCCTGTTTAAGAAAAAAGAAAAAAACTATGTGAACTTAAACGTGTAGCCACTAAGAATAGCATGAAATATCTTCCACTTATATATATATATATATATATATATATATATATATATATATATATATATATAAATATATATATGTGTGTGTGTGTGTGTGTGTAAAATTTGAGCTTGCAATATCCCCCTCCATACACTCTATATTTTAATCTACACCCCATTAATATATTGGTTTTATATTAACTTTAAGCTTTGAATCTGCGTATAATTTAGCGTTCCTCCCATGAGACCTAGAATTTTAAAAAAAAAACAACTGTAATAAGGGGTTCATTTGCCATATGTGCCTGACGACTTGGGAAACCATGAAACTTTAAGGTGCAGTACAAATGTAGGTACCGGTGTATTTAATAATAGATATATACTTCATAGCTCTGTTTAACTGCACTGAGCACTATTTTGTTTGTACCATAAATTAAATTAAATAAATTGGCTTATTTTGCGTATGCACGCTATCGCACGCATATAGAGTTGTTCGTTATTTAGTCTATATTCACACTTATCTCTCTCTCTCTCTCTCTCTCTCTCTCTATATATATATATATATATATATATATATATATATATAAGAAAATATATATATGAAGAAATATATATATATATATATATATATGAAGAAAAATATATACGGAAAAACAAACAAAAATCCTTATATACAGTTATGCTGTTTTAATGTTAATATGTCAACGTCGGACGTTTCGGTCTAATAAACCATAACTGAAAGTTTTATAAGATCAGCGCTGTTTATTATTATCTGTTTAGATAAGTCTTGTTCATATGTACATCGTCTTTATCATGTTGTATTGATAATGTTATAATTTATGAATATGTCCTGAAGATGGTTTATTAGACCGAAAACGTCCGACGTTGACATATTAACATTAAAACAGCATAATTGTATATAATGATTTTGTTTGTTTTTCCGTATATATTTTTTCTTCATACTGTCGGATCTATATCCATATATTTGCTTACATATATATATATATATATATATATATATATATATATATATATATATATATAATGCAAGTAAAAGGTTTGTCACTTAGCTGATTGATGTTACTTTCAGGATCCCAACTCTAGAGTTTCGTAGACGGACCCGTCCATCCACTCGTCAGGGGGTATCAGCAATTGACTGCTTATACTTCTCGAATTTTCCTTTTTTTATGCACTTATCATTGGTGCAAGCTTTTTTTCCTTTTTCATGGTGTATGTAGTTGTTATGGTAACTTTCTTTTTCCCTAGTAAATATGCAGCACATTTGTTTAGTCATCTAATCTTTAAGGCAAATCAGCGGGAAACCGTCTTTACAAAGTATAGTCTTCTACGCGGTACCAAGCAGCGAAAATGCATTCCCGATTCGTGGATAGGCACATGACGTACCGAACTTCGGAGGAAAGTGAGCCTTACGTAACATCCACTAATTTTCCTTTTCAGGGTCGGAGAGAAGGCATATACCAAATTTCTATACGTTGCTACCATGTTCTATTTCTAGTCAATAAAACATTCATTTACATTTTTCGTATTTTGTAGTTGACAAAATCGTTAAAAGAGAAAAAGAGATCCGAATGTCAAAAGTCACAAATCAGTGTGACACAAAACAGTTCTTCACACACCATATCAGCAGAGAAGAAGAAGAAGAAGAAGAAGAAGAAGAAGAAGAAGAAGAAGAAGAAGAAGAAAACTAACTAGTCACTCGAGGCACTTGGCTTACATGTAAGTCGGGAGGTCAGTGATTTGTTGACGTGGAACAAAAAAATTGCATTACATAATTGTGGGCTAACATTGTCTCGCCACCCACTTGATATCGGTAGGTAGACCGGTTGTCTGGAGTTTTTACTCCCAATCGTTCTCCCACTCTGTTCATGATACTATCCTTCCCGCGATCAGGCGGTAATGTTGCACTGATTCCGTTTACTGTGAATTGGTAATGGTGAATCATATTGGCAGGTGCAGTAGTGGACGATGTATCATTCTTCGGCGTAAACATTGTGCCAAAATCCCGCCTCCGTTATCGAACATTGCTTCCTCGCGACAATCCTCTTTATTTTCCAAACCCGGAAACGAATTCTGACCCACCAACAACAACCATCGAAGATATGTTTTAAAATCTTGCTGCGAAATACAGTATCATTGTCGGTTAGAAATTCTATTGATGGGCTCTGCTAAAAAAAAAAAAAAATGGTTTCCAGCTATCTGTTGATATTTTCCCAAACCTTCCTGATGCTTCCTTGTGCTTTTTTTATAAATACTTTCATGGAAATTGTTCTGATAAACTTTTCTCTATGGTACCGAGACGTTATCAATTTAAGCTCAGTACTAGATTGGCAGCAAGGTCCCATAGATTCAGTGTTGAATTTGCTAGATGTAACCGTAAGTTATATAGCAACAGTTTCTTTTCTCACACTTCTTTCCTGTGGAACTCTTTTCCGGCTCCATGCTTTCTAGTCAAGTTTAAATTTCAAAAATTTAAATGCAATGCCGACCGTGATCATTCGTCTTCTTAATTCTTATTGTTTTATTGTCTCCTCTGTTTAATAGTAGTTTTTTTCTCATATTCTCTAACACTCTTGCATCCTAGTAGCTTTATTGCCATACTTAGGGTGCAATGATTAAAAAAAATGCAGAGGTTGCTATATCGTAAATCGAGCGGGACTGCAGTCAAAGAACGTAAAATAGTCTGGTCCACCGTCATGGGTAATATCCATTATGCACACCTAACTTACCTCGTGACCAACGAGTTGGAGATGGGTCAATCGACTTACAGGCTTTACATTCCCGGACCACTCCCCTAGTATCCGCTTTTGATGCAATAGAATCGATTTGTCTCACAAATACATCGTCCGTCTGATTACCTTGATGCTCACTCTGGCCACGTATAGCCTATATCTGACCCGAAGAGATTTCGTTTGCCGTCGAAGCGCATATGGGTTTGGCCTCTTTCTTGATCGCATCATACTATCGTTGCAGTACCCTCAGGAATATGTCTGTCCAATTCTGATCTGACGTGACTAACTTTACGGTTACTGATAATTTGTACTCTTAAACCAACTTTTCAAGATTGCTGAACCCTTAAACTTGACGTCAAATGTTTTATCTGTCATTGTTGCGGGAACTCTCCACTTTGGAGGTGAAGAAATCTAGAAGTTGTGAGTGGGGACGTAGGTAAAAAGTCGCAAATCCGTAATTCGTAAATCCATGTGACACAAAACCGTTCTTCACTTACTGCAGAGAGAGGGGGGAGGGGGAGAAGGTGTGAGAGAGAGAGGGAGAAAGAGAGGAAGAGAGAGAAAATAAAAAAAATAAAGAGGTTGGTGCAAAAATAATGACGTAATAATGTCGTTTTGTGACGTTTTTTTTTAACCTCAAAAACGACATTATTACGTCATTATTTTTGCACCAACCTAATATATTTTTTTATTGTAAAGAATACAATATTTGTGGCACAAGGCCGAAGGGTATGTGGGGAAAAGCTGGTCTTCGCTATCTATCCTAGTCCTAGTTAATCACAATCACAACCCATTCATCCAATACAATTTATCTAATTAACACAAGAACTCATCCAACACCATTCAATCCTATATATACCACAATACCACTGGGATCTACAAAAATCCCCCAAACCATAAAATAAACGATTCGTCGTTCGCAGGACCCGGCTTATGTGTAAGTCTGGAAGTCAGTGATTGGTTGGTTGGGGTGGAAGAGCATAATTTGCATGAACCTCTTTATATTTAGATCGAGAACGTCAAGCAAAACATTTTGCATGACGCAACTCTCTTTTTTCGCCGACACATAACACACGCCACATGTCTTCGCTTGTTTTCATGAGCTATGTCGCCATTTTCTTCACCACAAATCTCTTTCTGGCAGTCTTCTTTTTCTTTCACGGCCTGATACTTCCAAAGTCGCCCAACATGTATTTGGTAACCCAAAATATGTATAGGAAAATCAAGCATGGTAACTATTACTCGTGTAGTCAAGCATCTGAGGGTGGACACGCGGAAAAATGAGTAACAACTATATTATGTGGGCCACGCACGCACAAGAGACAATGCTCGGTCCTTCGATTCAGGTAATTACAATGTTTCATTCCATCATTTTTTTTTCTTTTACGGACGTAGAACATAGCACATGACAAAGAAGAAAAATAATAGTTCAATCAAATCATTTTGTTGTGTTGAAAAGTACTATGCCGTGAGGCTTTCAAAAGCAATATAATTGCTGGTCGTCAACGAAAAATTTGGTAGGCGTACGCTCTTTCAATAGGACTTCGTTTTTAGCTATCGGCAACTTCAAAGGAACAGTCTTCAGTCGTCTTTCCCTCTTCCACCGACAAATTTCCACAAAATCGTCTTTCCCACTTCAAATTTTTTAATTTTAAATTGAATCAACCCAACTTATTTTCCCTTTTTGTATCTCAATGTTTTTCTCTTTTTTATTTGGACCCAAACATGTAAAAAAGAACACAAAAATTTTGTTCTGTCAACCCAACTTATTTTCTATTCTTTTCCATTTTTTATTTTGAGCCATATATTAAATGATATCCAATCTTTATTCTATTTATCCCGCCGAATTCTATTCCATTCTATTTTATTCTATTTCATCCTATCCAATCTTATTCTATTCTATTCTATCCCATCGAATTCTATCCTATCCAATACTATTCTATCCTATTCTATTCTATCATATTCTATTCTATTCCACCATATTCTATTCTATTCTATTCCATGATATTCTCTTCTATTCTATTCCATCATATTCTATTCTATTCCACCATAGACTATTCTATTCTATTCCATGATATTCTCTTCTATTCTATTCCATCATATTTCTATTCTATTCCACCATATTCTATTCTATTCTATTCCATGATATTCTCTTCTATTCTATTCCATCATATTCTATTCTATTCCACCATAGACTATTCTATTCTATTCCATGATATTCTCTTCTATTCTATTCCATCATATTCTATTCTATTCCACCATATTCTATTCTATTCTATTCCATGATATTCTTCTATTCTATTTCATCATATTCTATTCTATTCTATTCCATATTCTATTCTATTCTATTTCATCATATTCTATTCTATTCTATACCATATTCTATTCTATTCTATTTCATCATATTCTATTCTATTCTATTTCATCATATTCTATTTTATTCTATTCCATCATATTCTATTCTATTCATTCCATATTCATATTCTATTCTATTCCACCATATTCTCTTCTATTCTATTCCATCATATTCTATTCTATTCCACCATATTCTATTCTATTCCATGATATTCTCTTCTATTCTATTCCATCATATTCTATTCTATTTCATCATATTTTATTCTATTCTATTCTATTCCATATTCTATTCTATTCTATTTCATCATATTCTATTTTATTCTATTCTATCCCATCCAATTCTATCCTATCCAATACTATTCTATTCTATCTTATTCTGTACTATTCTATTCTATTCCATCATATTCTATTCTATTCTATTTCATCATATTCTATTGTATTCTATCCCATCTAATTCTATTCTATTCTATCTTATTCTCTTGTATTCTAACCTATTCCATCATATTTTAAATTATTTTATTCTATTCTGTGTGGCACTGATTTATTTTGAAATGCTAAAATATTTTACCGTGTAAGTTACTTAAAAATCTGTCTCAAAGCAAAACGAATTAAATTTTGATTTATCGATAAAAATGAGGACGGAATATATATTAATTTTTATCCATAATTATGGGCATGAAAAGTTATTTTGCTTTTAGCAATTGTGAATGGCTCGTTGGTCTAGGGGTATGATTCTCGCTTTGGGTGCGAGAGGTCCCGGGTTTGAATCCCGGACGAGCCCTCAGTTAACATTTTGTATAACTAATTTTGGGAGAATGAAAAAATTCAGTAAAATTATTTTTTCTTTCTTTTACAAGAACTAAAAATTAAGTATTCAAAAATGATATCGAATATAGAGACATTCTCTATAACAAAAACAAATATTTTATGATTTTTGTTTTGTACAAAACTACAAATATAAAATGGATGGTTTTGTTGCAACATTATTCATTCTTACGAAATATTTTCATTGGATAATAATGTCGAAATATCTCCACATTGGCTAATAATTTTAAGGAGTCATGATCATGTTGCGTTACATGTTTTTAAACAAATCACCAAACTGTATATTCTAATCATTTACGAATTGAATATTTCTGGGATTTGAGAAGAATATAAAATTTATTTCTTTTTTGTGGTGAAAAATATAAGATAAAAGCTCGAAATTGAAGTTATGATCTCTTTCAAACGGAACTAAATTTATGGCACTAAATGAAGATGAAAGTTAAAACGAAAAAAGAAAACTTACTGGGCTCGTCCGGGATTTGAACCCGGGACCTCTCGCACCCTAAGCGAGAATCATACCCCTAGACCAACGAGCCAATTGCACCAAACATCTCCAATGAAGGTATATTTAACGTGTAATTGATTTGATTTCATGATTTACGTTTGAATTGATTTCTGACAATTGATAATGTTCCTTATTGTGATTATCTATTTTAT